>SSNS01000004.1:2336031-2401871 GCA_006937985.1 Aphyosemion australe | reverse complement strand
GCTTCAGATGGCAGGATTTGGAGTCTTACCCCAACTTTCCACAGGACGTGAAAGCGGCGCGCAACGTAATAGCACCGTTTTACCCACGAGGTCACTCCCAACTGGGAGCGATACTGACAGGAAATGGGAATGAAAGCGTTCCACACAGCTGATCCCACGAGGTCACAAAATCACGGGAGAATTGCAACACCATGCGTGATTTTAAAAGCACACACAATGACAAGCAAGGAGAACAACGGCGGCATGTATCTAAACAGGTCTGTGGTTTATTTTCTGTTCTGTTTACATCGGCTACAGGGGTTTCACAGAAAATGACGTACTGCACGTGACTTTTATTTTGAACGTTTGTGGATGTTTTACACTGATTTTGTGTGTGAATTCCTGTCTGACCTGGGATCTGAACTGGGAGTTTGACGTGTTTTTGACGCATTGTGCGTAAAAAGTAGACTTGAAACGTAATGATAGTGTCTCTTTGCTTCTGGAACGCATCCAAAATGTTACACTTCGCTGCCGGTGGAAAGGAACTAGTCCACTATAACGGCGGCTAATTGCTGCGTAGTACGTTTTGCGGCCGTGTCGCGCCGCTTTCACGTCAGGGGTTATTTGCTGATATTAGAACATCTCATTAAGAACGTGACTCCACCACTGACTGTTTGCTTTTCAACTTTGATGTTTTATCTCCACAAATAACTCAAGCGTGGAGGAGTTCTGCTGTGTGGTGGAGTTGCTAATGCTAACGGTTAGCTTCTGCTAGCCGAGACATTCCAATGCGAGTCAGTGAACTCTGTCGCTATCATTTCACTGTCTATTTTCTATCAGAAGCAAATGCAGGAAACAGGGGTAGAAGACTATTCTCACACTCAGCCTGCATGTTAAACTCAGAGTGACAGATCATTTTTTTAACAATAAGCATAAAACATTTTTTCTGTGAACTTTAAAATCTAAATTTCCAACTATGTCTGCATGCCTAAATCATTTGCAGCTTCCATTTGACCCCAAACTTTACTTTAGAGCAGTGGATTAACAGGGATGTTAATCTCAGGGATAAGAAGTGAAGTATTTGGAACAACTCTGCACTAAATATGTAAGCTTTATGTAAAATCTGCTCCCTGACAATAAGAGCTTTCTGTAAATGTGATGGTTTGTGCAGAAAAATGTTGCAACTCTAAAAAGAAAAAGCAAACCCACATTGGTCATTTGTAGATGCAGCTCATTACGTCTCCTAGTTATGGACACAAGGCCCTGCAGGTGGTGTGAGACACGCTGGAACAATGACCTTCCATTACCTAATTAGCTCTGATGATTTACAGTCGCTACTTTACATATTTGGACGCTTAAATAATTTAACCTCCAGCTATTGATCACCCCTTAAACCTGGCCTTTATGTGCTTCCAGCTAACTAAGCATTAATACCATCATACTGAATGGAGATTATTCACAGTTTATGTTTGGTATGTAAGCTGCAGCTGTGATGGGTTGTCTCAGAGGTGCTGGACAGTAAAATATAAACACCCCATTAATATTCATTCATATGTGAGCATTAAACAAGCTCCCTTTAGGCTTTGAAAAAGAGCACAGACAGCTGGGATGTGACGTAACGTACGAATGTTGCAATTTTCCAAAGTTTATCGGATCTAAAAGTTTATTTGCTGAAAAATCTGTGTGTTTGTTTTCTGGAGAAGTCACCCAGATCCCGTTACTAAGACCTTTACACCAGCACTCTCCAAACACATGATCCCACTAAGAATTTCAGCTGACTGAAGTCTGAATTCAGCAGAAAAATATATTTGCAAATGGGAGTCACAGATTGCCACGGGAATCCCCCCCACACGAGGCTTTATGTACTGCTAAAACGGATTATCTGTGACTACTGCAAAAAAGAAAATGCAACCGCTTCCAGGGATAACCAAAGTGTGTGTTCAGACGCCCACACACATTTAAATAAAACGCTTTTCATCTATTATGACTCTAATCCACATATTTCAGTCAGGATTGTTCCATCCATAATAAAAAAGGACAAAGCGCTAAACGAGACAGCCGACGCCTGTTTAGGCTTTCCTCAGATTATGCACATTGTTGTCCTGTTATAATACGTAATTAATAAGGCTTTTTCACAGAAACATGCAGATGACACGTAAAGATGTTCCTGCTAGAGTTTTACAGTTTTAAACATAATTCATGAGTTGTTTACATAAACCAACAGCAGCCGTCGTCTCCGGTGCGATCGGGGACGCTTCCAACAGGAGATTAAAAACGGTGAAGGATAGTTTTTAATGTGGCTCTGCAGTAATTTCATTACATATTCTGTTAGAGTATCAAAGTTAGTAATCATTGGTTAAAGCGGCAATCTGGAGTATTTCTTTTATCCGATAGCACCATCTAGTGGCTGACAAGCGTATCACACCAAGAGTCGTTTGACTCGGTTATTTAAGATGGCGACTGCACGTTTCTTGTTTATGAATGTGCTTCTGTAGCTGACAAACAGAGCTAAAACATGTTGTTTTACAAGTATTATTCTCATGTCATGTTGTGTTTTCATATATTTATATTTTAAAGACTTACTTGTCCGTGAAAAGTTCATCAACTCTGCATCAGCCGAGGTGCTTCCTTAAATTTGAAGCACGTAAGCGGTAGTCTAACGCTATTGGTCAGCTCAGCTCATATTGCACGGAGTTCTATGGAGAAGGGGGCGGGCTTAGCAAAAAAAATAAAGACATTGCTTACATTATATCACACTACATAAGACAATCACTTTTACGGATTTCTGAAAAATCAAACATAATTCCTGAAAGGGGAAAACTCCGGATTGCCGCTTTAAGAAAGAAACTTTTCTACGTATCAAATCGGTTAAAATCAGCTGATTTTGTTGAGTCCTGACACAAAACTGACCAAACGTACAACCATGTGACTTCTGGGAAAATCTCAACATCTTAGAAGTCTTCACTTATCTCCCAGGGTTTTATTTATCTGGAGCTTTTTTAGCATTGCTACGATACAAAAACTTTTACTCTTTCAGCTCCTTACCTCCAAATATCTGGACACGTTCTCCTGCTTTTTATCTGAACTTTGAAAACAGAGAAAGATGAGGAAGAAAGAGATAAGATCGTTTTGATATTCAAGCCGAGTCCTTGACTTTTGAGATGATTCACACTCTGTAGACTTTTCAGTCTGGAGAAAAATTGGCTCCACTCGGGAGACCTTATCAGAACGGACATGCAGACCTACACCTGCCAATCACCCTGGAGACACGTGTGCTCCTCTGCAGGAGAAAATGAAGACAGGCTGGTCTCTTAAATGCAATCTTTGAAGAACTGTACAAAAAAAACTGTAAAAAATAAACAAAGAACATTTATTTAAACTGCACTCTAAAGAACCTCAGCAGATTACACAAAAATCCATTTTTCAAACAGCTTAAGCCTCATTGTGACCCAGAGTTGTCCCCTTTCAGGTATTATGTATGATTTTTTAGAAATCCATAAAAGTGATTGTCTTATCATAACATAATGTAAGCAAGTTCCTTTTTTTTTTTTTGCTAAACCCGCTCCCTGCCCCATAGAGCTCTGTGCAATAGGAAACTGAGCGGCAACCAGAACTAACCAGTAGCGTTAGACTACCGCTTACATGCTTCAAATTTAAGGAAGCACCTCGGCTGATGCAGCGTTGATGAACTTTTCACGGACAAGTAAGTCTTTAAAATATAAATATATGAAAACACAACATGACATGAGAATAATAATTGTAAAACGTGTTTTAGCTCTGTTTGTCGGCTACAGAAGCACATTCATAAACAAGAAACGTGCAGTCGCCACCTTAAAAAACCGAATCGACCGACTCTTGGTGTGATATGCTCGTCAGCCACTAGATGGTGCCATCGGATAAAAGAAATACTCCGGAGAGCTACTTTAAGCAAACATATACATTTAATTTTTATATGAATTTTGCTCCAAACGTGACTGATAAGCAGCAGCTGATTTGAATTTAATAAATATTAATCATCCTGTTCTGGAAATACTTTAGAAGAACAGCTGCTACCTATTGTCTCAAATTGTGAAAAGGGTAATTTACATAATAATTGTATTTTATTTCCAAATTGTGTGAACTTGGATGAACAAAAAAATGAGTTTTTTGTAAGGAATACTTTGTGGAAATAACACAGAAGCACCAAAAACTCCACTAAAATTCTTTATAATTGAGTTAACAGGTGATAAAATGATCTAAAACTCAAAAGCAATAAGAGCTAAAACCTACCTCAGCAGGCCAGAGTTGTACGAGATTCAGAATCAGTCCTGACCCTCCAAGCCAGAATCGCTGCATCTTATTTAGTTTAACACGTAAATACTAGATTTAGAAAATTGCATCAGACTCTACGTTTTGAAAGCTCATAACCTGTTTGACACTTGAATAAAAAGTACCAGCTATAATCAAACTAAACAGTCAGATATCCCATCAGCTGACTAATTGCCTCTGGGCTGGTGTAATTTCAACAGAAATGATGAAAGCACCAGAAATAAGAGGATTTAGGTGTCTTCACTGACATCCATGATGAAGTGAATGTTGTAAACAAGTCTCTATGAAGACCAAGTTACATAAATCATTTCCTAAACTCTACATTTTCTTCCTCCTTTGATGGAGCAGACGATTGAGAAGTCTTCCTCATGCCCGTCGCTGCACATCTTCCTCTCAGAGAGGAGAATAATGTGATTGATCAGACTCTTCATCATGCACCATTCATCTCAGCATCACCATGGTTACTAAGGAGGTGGAGACAAAGTGCAGAAAGTGGGTGTATGTGTGTGTCTTCAGGCTCGTGGGACAATAGAGAGCAGCTCTATTTTCTAATTGAATAGTGAGTCAATTCTGAAACTCAGTGAGTTGAAGCGTGAAGCAATTAGACAGCGACGGTGACTGGTCCGGGTGGTGTGTTCAACCTGTGTGTGTTCTCCTACGCCCAACCGGCAACAGGACTCTCCATCAATCATCTAATTGCTCTCTCTCTCTCTGTAGACACACATAAACACGGTGAGTGCAGAAGGACCCCTGGTGTGTGTCGGTGAGATTTTCCCTTTGCAGTAAATAATTGAGAGTAAAGTCGTAACGTAAATTCCCAGCAGTGTGTGTTGGATTACAGTCTCTCGTTCCTCACTACCCCTCAGAGATGAGCTAGGCCAACACACACACACACACGCGCGCGCGCACACAGCAACTAAACACAAATCAAACCAAAGCATGGTGAGTTTGACGTGACTGTGATTAGCTCAAAAACACCTGGAAAAATATGGATTGAACACTTTCAGAAAAATATTATTCACCAGTTTCATTCTGTAAAATAAACCACGTGACAAAAAACATTTCTAACGTAATCTGAAAACTGGCTCTGTGAAGTCTGCCTGAAAAAGTGAAGTTGTTGTAAAAGAATTGTGCCAAAAATTAGGGAATTTTGCAATAGTAGTGGGAAAATATTTTGCAAAGATTCTCTAAGAATGTAGACACTATTTTGTCGCACCTCTTTTGGCTTTCACAACAACTTTATTTGTTTCAGTCGATCTCATAAATAAATAATGTCTCAGTTAGCTGTAGGCAGATTATCGGTACAGGATAAAAACCTTATAGGTCTTTTTTATTTCCATCCTTAATTTTAATCAGATTAAGATCTGCATTCACTAGCAACACTACTGTGCTTTTTGA
This sequence comes from Aphyosemion australe, assembly GCA_006937985.1. Classification (NCBI taxonomy): domain Eukaryota; kingdom Metazoa; phylum Chordata; class Actinopteri; order Cyprinodontiformes; family Nothobranchiidae; genus Aphyosemion; species Aphyosemion australe. The sequence goes on along the minus strand of SSNS01000004.1, from coordinate 2,396,186 downwards.
GCTTTAAAGGAGTTAAGCCAGAACTTCAGCAAACAACATTTGTAAAGGAGTTTCCTAAATGTCTGAAAATGTTTCCAAGGGTTTTCAACTTCCTCAAGTGAGTCACAGATCCTCATTATTGGCCTCTTTCTGGTTTTACCCATCGAATCAGGTGTGTTGGAGCAGGAAAACAACTAAAACATGCTGGATTGTGGCGCTTGTGGACCAGGGTGGGACACCCCTGTTCGCCTTAGGCCACCACTAGGGCTGGGCGATATGGCCTAAAATCAATATGACGGTATATTGAGGAGTTCACCTTGATAACGATAAATGGGGCTGGCCGATATGACGAAATATGTTGTCTGTGCGATAGAAAATGTCTATCGTTTTATATGAAGCTCTATCGTTTACACAACGATTTGGCATTTTACGGCAGTATTTTACGTCATGATGCACCTTACGGCGTGCCTTAAAAAAACATGGAGGAGGACGGTAGCGTACGCGGTTCAGACCAGGGTAATTTTCAACAGGATGACCTGCCAACCCAAATAGGAGCTTGTACCTAAAAGAGGGGAAACTTCTGTTGTATGGATGTGGTTTGGGTATGGGAAGGCCGACGCGGACCAGAAAGCAGTTGTTCGTAAAGTTTGCCGGCTCCCGGTGCCAACAACAGACTCCAACACTACAAATTTGTCAAGCACATCTGCAAAGATATGGTTCCAAACTACACGGTCGAGAAACGTGGGTTTTGTGAGTTGGTGCAAACACTTGCAATTTTATATTAACTATGAATTTAATTAAAAGAAACAATGCTATATCGTTATGTATATCGTTTACAGGATATAAAATGAGCTATATCGGGAAATGAAATTTTTGCCATATCGCCCAGCCCTAACGATAAATGGACGATAACTACATGTATGAGCAAAAACAAAAAATGTCCACTAGATGGGGCTGTCACACGTATTATGTTGAGTCACGTCATGTGACTTGAGGTGGTACAGCTTCTTAAAGGGACATGAACGTCACCAACCTACACGCATCTTTAAATTTATTTATTACCAAATTTATTGACATGGGAAAAACGATATCAATATGTCAGAAATTTTGATAACGATAAATTTTCTATTTATTGCCCAGCCCTAGCCACCGCTAAACTTTTTTAACCCTAGATCAAAGTTTTATGACAATCCAAGAAGAAAAACCTCTAAATAAAGTGAGATAAATAATGTAAACCATCTGCAAATCAGAAGATACTTAATGAATTCACCTGCTACTGGGTATGTTTAATAAAAAGTTAAGGTCATTCTGCTGCTTGCATACATAGACGCTGTATCCTAAAAGGTCCTGGGCTGAATAAAAACGACTTGGTTTTGGTAAGAGCCATTAAGCTTCAGGGGGAAAACTGCTTTAACCACTAAAGATGCAAGGGTAAGCAGGTCAGGGGCAACGGCGACAACAACAAAAATAAGATAGATTGAATTTTCTGTCTCAAAGAATATACAAGGCAAGCCCCCTGCATAAAAAGCCATTAATTATGTAGATATCCCGAGGCTGAGGCATATCCACACAGGAACTCTAAACAGCAAGCTGTTGGACTCAGGGCAGCAGGCAGAAAGTGGGATTCCTCACGCATTTTTATAACGTCGGTTTATTTCACTTGAATGCGACGTGGAGCACGGAGGCTCAAGGGCCGACTGTCAGCTGGGTGGAACACTACAGCCTCTTGGAGAAAAAAGAACAGAAGAAGAAGAGGCACAGAGGCAATGAGGAGTGGAGAGAGGAGCTGAGTGGAAGAGACAGGGGAGAGTCAAATTGAAAGCCTGAAAACAACAAGGATTAGAGATGGAGAAGGACGTGTGTGCAATGGAAATTAGGTGTGAAGGAAGGCAGCAGAAAACAGCTTTAATATTGCCCTCCATGTATTACCCAGTTGTCCTCATTAATTTAGGTCAAACTCCTTAATGATTGTGTAAAAGTGCTTTACTCAAATCCCACGAGTCCCCGGCAGCAAAATGAGCTGGAAAAGAGTTTTGCATGATGCATGTAATCATAAGAGTACCGAAGGCTCTTGATCCACGAGTCGTCAAGTAGCTGCAATTGTAAATGAAACGCACCCGACCACAAATCAGAGGTGGTTTAGGTTTGAATGACAACATGACAGGTTACAGTTTGGTTTCTCTTTAAGAGAAAATGCTGAATTATTCAATCTGGGTGACAGTTTTACTGGACAGATTGATTGTTTTGCTTAAGTAAAATTACAGCTGTGGGTTTTGATATCTGAGAACTGTTTGGCTTCTCAAACTCTTTAAAAGCAACAATAGATAGTTTTTTTAACTTTAAGCCAGAGCTTTAACATTGATCTGATTGTTGGGTGAGAAACTTGACCAGTTTCATATTTGACACCACTCTGCAGCCCTCTGATGACCAGATACTGCACTTAACAGGAGCGGGTAGGTGCCCTATAGGGGACAGCTTTACGGATGTTAGCAATAAATGCTAGCAGTTAGCATTTTCAGTTCCCCGATCGTCAATAAAAAGCACAAGAATAAGAAAAAGAAGTTTGCTTTTCTGGTGGCATCATAGCGGAGCCTGGATGTAAAAGTAACAGAGTAATGTCTTTGGAGGTGAAGCAAAGAGCTAAAACCAGAGTGAACATTGGCATGGCCTACGCTAGTTTGAGGGAGCTATAGGAGGCTACAAAATCACAGACTGATGGTGACCTGGATTTGTTGTAGGGCTGGGCGATCAATATCACGGTATATTGAGGAGTTCACCACGATAACAATGGACGATAACTACATGTATGAGCAAAAACAAAAGTTGTCCACTAGATGGGGCTGTCACATGTATTACGTTGAGTCACGTTGTCATGTGACTCGAGGTGACAACATGAACATTGTCAACCTACACACATCTTTTCTTTTTTTTTATTACCAAATTTATTGACATGGGAGAAACAATATCGATAAAGGTCAGAAATTTCGATAACAATACATTTTCGATTTATTGCCCAGCCCTACCTTGTTGCTACTGAACTTGTAAGTAATAATTTTTTTGTCCAACAGTGTGGATCTTTTTACTTTGTGGTTTATTTTAGTATTAGTTGGCTCATGTTATTGTTAGCTTGTTGTCAGCGCTAGCTACAGCAAGCTGCAGTTGTAATTCCACTTTCAACCAGTAGGGCGGATGAGCAGGAAACTGCTCTGTGTTACTTTAAAGTTGCTTAATAACATCTCAGAACAAACAGCTAAAATATCAATATAGTAAACTTATTGCATCGAGTAAAACCAGACGGCATAACCCAGATAACACTATTTAAGCTAAAACGCTACTTAAACTTTGTTTTCTGAAAAAGTTTTTTATTTTATTTTATCTATTTGTTTATTTATTACCTAATGTGTCACCAGGAGCTGAGATACTGGCTTTTAGTTATGAAAAAGAACATTTATTACAATAATGGATTCTATAAATCACTCTTGTTCCCTTTGCTACATAGAATATGTGCAAATACAGAAACATTAAGGTTTAAAATTCACAGCACAGCCTTCAGAAACGCATGTGGAAGCAGCAAATGTTTAAAGTCTGTCTTTTCCTGTTAACTATGTAAATAAGTATAAGCAGACATGCTTTAATGAGTGTTTAACGTCAACCATTTATTAGCTCAGTATACAGACTTTGCTTCCTGCCAAACACAAACTGCTTTATGCTTTGCTGCTTGCAGCTCAAACGTCGCAGAAAACAAGCAGCTCAGCAGAGGAAACTGCTAAAAGCAAGGCAGAAGAAGAAAATTAAAAACCATGTCCTGATGTCAGATGTGCTTTTGCAAGTTTCTAACTCAGAGATCTTGAGCGGAGCTGAAATTAAGCGACTGGGCCAGCTGTTTGGGTTTCAGAGCTAAGACTCATTTCCATGCAAGTACAATAAAAAGTATTGCAATCCCTGACTTGAATTTGTTTTTCTGCTTTAACAATTTGAGTGAGTGAGGTGCTATCGCAGTGACTTCACACTCTGCAAGAACAAATTGCTGCTGAGAAGTCCAGGTAGACCGATACCGCTGAAGCATGTGACAAATGTGGCTGATAAATGATGAGGCTCTCCTGGGTTTCAGCATCTGTGCACTTAAGTGAAAAACATCACTGCTTGTTGCAGTTTGGAGCTGAATGGAGGCTTTTGTAACATAATAAAAGAACAAAAATGCTGAAAAATCACTGATCAAAATAACACTTCAAATTTTATGTAGCTCTTCTCTGCTTTCATAGCAGCACTGGGTCAGAATCATGTGACCGACTGATCTAAGTGAGTTTAATGAGTTGGTGTCTGCATGCGTTTAAAAAAGTATCAGAATAATTTATTTAACGTAATTATTACCCTAAATATACGGAAGAGGATTAGGGCCACTGAAAAGAAAAAAAGAAAAAGAGAATTCTGACTTTAAAGGTTGAATATGGAGCATTTTAATAAAAAGCTATATTTTTTCTAAAATAATACCTCCATGGGGCATTTAGAGGTGTGCTCACCGTTACAATCATGCTAGTCATTTTTCAAAGACGTATGACATTTGGTCACATCTTCTGAAAAAGCTTTAGGTATGAAAATAATAGTTCATATTCCAAAACAACTTTTGGGATTAAATGTTGGTTTTGTGTATATTTTTAGAGAAAACAAACTTAAAGGAGCAACCAAAACCCCTTTGCAACAATTAACCAAACAGGGCTGCAGCTATTTTACAACAGTTACAATAATAATGCCAGTTTAAAAGACTCACAACCGCTTAAAGTCCACAAATTCTGCCCCAACAATCAGCAGCAATGAGCTTTAAGCATCTTTAATGACTCTCAGAATTAAGATAGCTGGTGTCCTTAAAGCAGAAGGTTAAACGACTTCCTGATTGTCAACAGAATGTGCAAACTGCAACGTTTAGGTCTTGTGGGGTGGTTAGAACAGATTTTAGCACAGCTGCACCTTTAAACAGGCATAAATATCATCCTCACATCGAATCTTAAAAGGAAAAACTGTCCTGCATCAACTGCTGCAAATGTCAGCAGATGAAGATCTAAAGGAACAAAATCTGTGGATGAATAAATGTAAAATGTTTAAAAAAAGAAAAAGGCCAGACATTCCTGTTGAGATTTTTCTCCCCAGACATAAAGAAGAAGGTAAAAAAGCTAGAGTGAGACAACAAAACTTTCTGCAGAGAGAAGAAAATCTCCGGTGCTATAATAGAACCGGCAGCCTTTGTACCTCATCTTTATCCTCACGCCGATGACTTTAATTGAGCTCCGTGACAGAACCACCTGGTAGACAGAAAATTCTTTATAGACCTGTTAACAGCTGACAAAGTCCCAGCTGAAAGAAAGTGACTGCTGCAGAAAATTGCAGATCTGCTAATTACTGACTTTAAATGACAAGAGCAAACGGACTGGGGTATCTCTCATTCACTGATCTCCATCACCGCTCTAAGACCTTTGAAACCTTCAGCTAATTACGAGCAGGACTAAAAAAGAAGACCTCAGACTTTATTTTCCATCAGAAGCTTTCTCTAAACTGAAGAGTGTGTTCTTTTCTAATAAAGACCAGGACTACTCTGTTCCACAAATGCTGATCCTTCCTGGTTTCATTTTGCATCAGTTATGAATAAAAATAGAGACACAGAGTCACATATTAGGTACAGAATGTAATATCCAGCCTAAAATAGGACAAAAACTTGTCATTTTGTCTCTCTCTGGGACTCTCTTCATCACACGTCTTCCTCTGCCTCCCGTTCTGTTGGTTAACTCTAACTTCTCGCTAAGACGTGTCGTTATCAACAACGCGACCATGTTGTTTACATTCCTGACACATGGCCTGAATGTTCTCAGCTCCCTGTGATGTCGGATGAATTGTTTCCACTTTTCTCTCCTCCCTACACCTCGTTCTGTCACAACTCCTCTCCTTAACGCTGATGATGACTGAGATAATTGTCACCCCGCTTTCTGCACTCAGTGTGTGGGGTTTATTTACAGCCCTCTAGTCATTGTTTTCTCTGCTATAATTAGGAGACTTTGTGGAAAAAGTTGTTCAGCAGAGTGACATTAAGGTCCTCTGGAGTCATTTTCAACCTGAAAACCTGAAATTAATTTATTTTCCTAGTAATAAAGGAGTCAGGAAGTCGGGAAAACAAAAAGATTTGTGATGCTGTCGACTCAGAGCTGCTCAGATCTCAGAGCAGCACGCTGATCAATAAAGAGGTATTCGTCTGTCACAGGAAAACACCAAGAGGAAGGCTGCAGTTAGTGTTTGCAACAAATGTGTGTCTCCTGCAGCGTTTCATCAGTCTGCATGTTGTTTTCGAACGCTTGTCAGATCCTTAATTTAGGTTTTTGAGAAAAATATAAAGCTTTTTGAGACCTCAGAGGCATCATGTCCAGAGTTACATCTCAGAAAAGACAAAATCTCAAATCAAACCTTTATTCGGTCATAGTAGGGGTCATCATTTAGAGTTTTTACCTACTTCAGCACACCTGAATTAGATTAATGAGTCCCGAACTCTGCAGAAACCATTTAAATCAGGTGTAATGGAGCAGAGACACACCAGAAACATGCTGGACCCTCGAGGACTTCAGCTGGTGACCAACTACTTAGAAATACAGATACAAATGTCCTTTCATGTAAAACAAAACCTGGAGCAGATCTTTGGTGCATAAATCCTTACATAGAAAACAGGATGCAGACATGATGGACATTAAAGTATGTTGAATAGGTTTAGGAATGCTTTAAAGTGACAGTGTGTAGTTTCCTGGCGATAGGGGGCAGTACACACATTTCAGGGTAGTTTTACACCATATCACCGTGACTGTCGCTAGTTTAAAAAAACATCACGGTAAATGTTAAATGTCGAGCAGAAAGCTGCAACCTCCGCGTGACTCCTCAGACTTTGATAGTCCTTCAGTTAATTCCATTGAGAGAATGCAATGCTGATGCTAGTTTTCTGATGGTGTAGGTTCCGGATCTGCTCAAGGTCCTGCGCCTGCTGATGATGTCACACTACGGCAACACCACTCAGCCAAAATATATTGCATCTCTTTTTTGATTCTGTTCTTTCACGTAGGTTTTGGAAAGAATTTAGCAGTGTTGTTATTAAATTCATGTTTTTTACCGTCTAAATGTTTTCGAACGTGGTTACGTAACTTCTGTAAGTCGTACGTCCAGCCAATCATCTAGTGTGATGTCATCGGCAGGCGCAGGACTCCAAGCCGGCTCACATAGAAGGAAACATATGGCGTCTCCCAGAGACTTAGCCCATCGCCCTATGTATTTTATACCCAATTTTTATGGTTATTTACCATAACATTTTGATGGATATTTCCAGATATTAATGGTAAAAACTACACATTGTCACTTTATTTCTTTTTACTTTTCTAGTAACTTGTGATTAAAATTCAGCTATTTTTTGTTTTGGTATTTTTTTCCTCATGTTGATTCAGAAGCAGGTCAATAGAGGAGCCTGATTGGCTGCTGAAGTAGGGGTTAGAGAGCCAAAATGGGAATATAAAATGATTATTGATGCATCTTTTGAGCCACCTCACCTCACCTGTATGTGGCTGATTTTAATCTTCACTGATAATTAAAAACCTTTAAAAGCATTTTGTTAATTTCAAATTTTTTATCCATTTTTGTGTTTTTATATAAACTGGTCATACATAGACTTAAATTATATCTAATTATCAGATTAGATGGTTTTTAATGTGCATAAGTGAAAATATATATAGCATTTCCGATGAGACGTACTAGATCTATAAAATCAGCAGCACATTCACCACTTCACAATCCACAGAAGTGAACCGATTAAGAATAAACCCAGATAAAATAGGTATGCTGGCCCCTAATTTAGTAAAATCCTGCAAGAACAGTGATAAGGAAAGCCATGGTAACCAAGGTAACTGGATTTTGTTGTAGATCTCAATTATCTAATTGTATTCTTCTGAAACCAGAAGTGGCTAAAGCTCTGTGGTGTATGGATTTAGGTAAATATTTGTTCAATGTCCCCAAACTGGTTAAGTCAGAAAACCTGCATGTTAAAATGACCGACAACTATCACATGACAGATAAACAACACAATCATTCTCTAGATTTCTGTTTTTTTTTTTAAAGAATGTTCACCCTGTGGTGTTATGATAGGAATACTGGCTAATATATGAGAATTTCACAAAGAAATATAGTCTATAAAGTTGCAAAGTGCACAAACACAGAATACAGAAAAAAATATTTCTTTTGGTAAATCGTTTGTCTTTGTCTGGCTGCGGTTTCATCCACTCTGTCCTCATTTAATCCACCAAAAAGGAACGAAAACAACAACAGAAAAAGCTTTTTCACATGCATGATGAATTCTTTTCCAACAGGGTGATCTTATCACATCACTGTATTAATTACCGTGTTTACATGTCTAGTGTTGTGGGTTTGTTTGGTGGCTTTAAGCTGCAGGCAGAGTTTAGCAGAATGCATCTGTGTCCAGAGCCATTGATTGAAGTTTCCTAAGAAAAGCAGAGAGCTGTGAAAGAGATTTTCTGTGACAGAAAATCTCTGCTGCTTGAAAAACAAAAGAGCCAAAGCTGCTCCGAGACTTAAAGTGACACGAACCAAGATTTCTACACAGAAAAAAACAAATATAATCACAAAGCAGACCCTCATTTATCCTTCGTAAACTGATTTGTACTAAAACCAAATCCCCAAGTTCATTATATTAAACTCTAGTCATATTATAGCTTTATTCTACTTCAGGAAGGTGATAAATCAGTAATTATGATTTATGTAAGACATAAATCAAAAGAGAATCTGCATTGTGCAGTTTCATCTCTCTCAGCGAAGTCTCCTGGTATTTGGAATTTACAGGTCGTTTCACGATTGTTCCTGCTGTAAAATTCCTTTGTTTCAGCCTCCATGCTGTACCATCTTTGTTCTGCCACAGTGTCTTTCTCCAGACTACTGATAACGTCCTGTAGACGCGGCCCTGTTCTGTAATTACAGGAGATGCGGGCCCACTAAGCTTCGGACAAGAATCACAGACAAAAGCTTCTGCAGCTGTCAGCAAGAACAAAAACAAAAAGGAGGAAGTGCCTGTGACTCGACAAAAGGTGAGAAAATAGAAAAAAAAGTATAGAATAATAGCATTTTTAACGAGTAATTTCCAGAACTAAACATAAAAATGAAAAAATAATTATAGAATCCAGTTACTAGCCAACATTTTGGTGCATCCGTTTCCTAAACGTCAACATAACTCCCTTCAGAGTGACATTTAACACTAAAAAGTATCTATTAAAATGTGGTTAATTATATCATAAAAAAGCTTATTATAACTTTTCACAGGTGTTTACTCATATTTTTATGTATTTATTTTTAAACTGTTCTAGGACACACAAGTGTCTGTGATCTTAATTATAAAACGTGCAGATGTGAGATTGAGTCATTCTGTTCATGTTTACTCCAAGGGGCAAACTCCACCTACCAAAAGTAAAGCCAATGCAGAAGTGACAATAACTGTAATTCCCTCTTCATCCACTAGGGGCTGGCTCCAGAAAGGAGCAAGTTCCCATTGACTCTCATGTTTAAAATGCAGAATTCACAGCAGAAATAAACATGTTTACAGCCTGGTGCAAAAAACATTTGAGGTTTAACAGGTCTAGTTTACCATCATAACTCTGAAGGGGTCATTTTATTTGTAACTCAACCGTTTAGATGGAATTAAAGCTTAAAATTGTGAATAATTGGGGGCATGTCTTTTTGACTGACAGGTAGCAAATGAGTCGTCAGCGCTATCAGCTTGCCCACCTGCTTGCTCCAGGGAAGGCCTCAGCCTCTGCCTCCACTCCATTAAAGCAGAGGGTAGCAGAATCGCTCAACCGCAGATTTCTATCTAAACGTGCCCACCAACCTCCGTTAGCTTCAGTTAGCTCAGTTAGCTCAGTTAGGTGGTAGCTACATCGGCTCAGAATTTGTTGGGTGTCAGTCATTTGCCCCCACCCTAACAGCCCCACTCCAAGCTCCATTTTTGTATTTTCCGGGAGCGACGAGACGAGTGACGCAGCCAATATGGTGGTGGCGTGAACCTCCTACAGGACTTCAAGTCAGCTCTGCAGAAACGGACAGGTGATGTCGTGGAGGGTTTGTCCAGCAGCTCAAAATTGCTTTAAAACAAATAATAAATGAAAGGCCACAGTTTTTTAATTGTGCAAACTTAAAGCAACACTTAATAAGCTCCCCGTTCCTCCCTCTTACTGGTTGAAAGCAGAAATACAACCCTGCTGCAGCCTGCTGTAGCTAGCGCTAACAATGAGCTAACGCTAACACAAGCTAACGCTAACACAAGCCATCTGGTACTAAATAAATAAACAGTAACAAATAAATTACAAAATTTAAAAAAACATTTTTATTTACATTTTCAGCTAATTCAGTGCTAACTTTATTTTGAAATATTGATACATATCAACGGTTTGTTGATTCTCTAATGATTCTAATAGACAAACACAAATTTCTTTGCAACCCAATCATCAACTAGAGTTTTACCAGAACAATCTGCCAATCCAACCCTCTTAAAGGCTGGATGCTCACTGACAGCATCCATTAGTTCCAATGGAATAAAAAACTCCTCTGCTTCCCGCGTTTCCCCGAGTCATTTCCTTCTCATCGACCGTCTCTGTTCTTACTCTCCTCCTGTCATTACCTCCCTCTCCTCCGTTTCTCCCCGTTCCTATTCCACTCTCATCAGCTGAAGTGACAAAAAGTGTCTCTTTGAGTCTAATATTTCATAGAGCAGCAATCAGAGTTATCTCGAAGGACCTGAATGTGGCTAATGATTCACAGAAATACAGCTCAGACCCTCCGGCCAACTCACACATGAAAGGAAATCCAAGGAGTGCAAAAGGTAAGGAGCTAACTCGCTTCGCAAGACCTGCTCAGCTAATTATTCATACTACTTTTATCCATTTGGTACATTGATTAATGAACTGCAAAGGCCCCGACAGCGGTCCACTGAGAATATATGCCAGGTTAGGACCAGAACAAGGACAAAAGGAAAAATTTACTCTGACATCTGGCTTTGATTTCAGAAGACACTCACTGGGCTGGTCCTGCGGCAGTAAAAGGGTTAAATAAAAGATAAATCACAGCTAATGAGCCTCAGAGGTTCCTTTATTTTAAAGTCTCATCATGTCAAGAGATTTGCTTTGGTCAGACGTTTGAATTTAACCTGCAAAGACATGAAATCCTCCATTATAAAACCCTTTTTTCAGGTTTCACGCTGTTTTTTTATGGAATTGTCAGAATTTCCTAAAATGTTTCTGACAAAGCCTCTGAGGCGGTTTAAGGCTTTGAACAATTTAAAAAGAAAAAAACTGATCGTGATGTGACTCAAGTCTGCATCCTTTACAATCCCCGTTTTATTTATCTACAGAAGAGGATTAGGGCCAACTGAAAAACTTCTTTATTTCCTTTAAGGGTTTATAAAGTGAGAATTCTGAGATTAAACTCAGAAATATTTTAATTTTTCTTCAACTAATATCTACCATAAGAGATTTGTTGTCATTATTGTAAAAATAATTTAAAAAAACATTTTATGTTTCATTTTAAAACTTTTGCAAAGAAGCAAAAAGAGTATGGATATGTTTCTTCTATCGGATGTTAATATTTATCAAAAATGATGTAAAAAAAACGAAATTATTATTTATTAAAGGAACATTTGGCAGTTTTGTCTTGCTTTTAGCACCCCCTAGTGTCCCTTAGTGAAACCAAAAGTGAAACTTATCTCCTCGCTGTGCGTTGGTCTTTTTAACACCTTAATCTAACAGCTGAAATGTCTCCTCAGCCTTCATTAGTGTCTACAGGAGCGGTTCATCACTAAATCAAACAAATCAGCTGTGTTCATGATCTAAAACATGCAGGAAACATGCTGGAAGCAGACTGCAGCACCAGGCATGTCAGCTCCATTTTTTAAGTCCAACAGGGACCGGACCGCCACTCTGAAGTTGCAAGTGCGGTATTCTGGCCACAGAGGGCGGTGGGGGTCTGAGTGACATCTCATTAACCCTGTAAAGGGTAATTTTAGCACTCAAGTAAATGATTTAAAAATATGAAAAGGTTGGATAGTTTGACTTTAAGAAAATTAAGCTGAAGTAAAAAGCTAAAAGATCTGACGTTTTCTACTTCCTGGTCTTTATTAGTAATTGGACGTCTCCTAAAACCTCAGTTCATTAAAAGTTCAGCTGCTGTTGGGTGATTAATTAATTTACAGCCAGTTATCCGAGGTCACTGAGCTGATGAAGTGGTTAACAAAGACTTTGTTTATATTTTAATTCACTAAAGCGTCCAACAAAAGCAGCTTTCCCCACAGATTAAGTTGATAAAACGTCTTTCTCCTCCTCGTATAGTTTGAACCCGATATTTTCATCCATTATTCACTGAGATGCGGTAAACATCGACAGCAGCCCTTTAAAAATCCTTTATTCTTTGTCCTTCTTCACAGACAAAACCTCTCTCCTAACTGCAATTGACTGGTGTGACAAATGAAAACAAGCAGCAGAGCTTTTGGCTCCAGAAAGGAACAAATAATTAGATTTTAGCTAGAAACCCTCTAATCATGTTAAAACAAAGGATTAAAAAGGTAAAACACTGGAAAACAATTTGAACGACTGGTCATTATTATGGTTTAAATCTGAGAAGTGGACGTTCTGCTGTGAAAAACCACCTGAATTAAATAAAAAAGAAATATGCAGCGTACTTCTCTGGAACTACTCTCCTCAGCGTTCCCTAATTAGTTGTAGCTGCATGGTCTACATTTACTTTAGTAGTTTTATGGAGGTCTCACTCTATTGTTGAACTTTTTGTTTGCTTTTCAAAACCAAACTCTTACGTAACGTTAAAGTAGTAAAGAGCAATAGTTAAACCTGCTTTTATTGAGTTGTTTTCCTAAGAGAAAAGCATTTTCAACATGAATTAATGTATCAACAGAGCTTTAAAAAGCACCAAACGGATGGAATGAATGAGTGTCACATAAACAAAGTTATAGTTTAAAATACCATCATCAGAAAGGCATAAACACAGGACTCAGACATGATGAAACTGAAATACTAGCTAAGAGGAAAATGTATTCAGTGAATCCTTAAAACAAGCTGGAGCTGGAGAAATGAAGGACAAAATATTTAAAACAAATTCTGAGTATAGCCCGTAGTCCCAACAAATCATTTTCACCCAGATGGGGCTACTTTGGCTTTTTATGTTTGAGGAATCCTGGAAATAAACAAAGACACAAACACAGAAAGTGGATCTGACAGCCAGATAAAGGCTGCCCCGTTACTCTAGAGCATGACTTTAAAATAAAAGGTAGATGGAGAGTGGTTAGGGGGTGCAAAGAACACATCTGATCTCCAACATTATAGTAAAGGACTTCCTGACACAAGCATTACACCACTGAGCTTTGCATTATGCATTATCTGAGGCCATCTGCACAGCTTTCAGCTTTGATGCATTGCAAGAAGCATCTTATTATGCAGCAGAGGGGGGCTTGTCACACCCTAATGCGTGTTTTAGGGTCGCTGAACGGTTAACCGCAAGATCTAATATTTGTGAATCAACACTTTTATGATACCTCGAAGTTTAGCCACATACTGGGTGGTGGAAACGATACAACAGGAAAACACTAAGCTACAATATCTTGTTACAGCGCAGTATGTCAGATAAAACATGAGGTAAAGGGCTCATGAAGGACAGTGTGTAAGGGTGATGTTTCAGGCTACTGTGTTCTACTATGTTTCTATGCAGACTCTATTGATAAAGTATTCTTGTGTATTTATAAAATGCCATTTTGTGTGGATAGTACCTTGCAGGGCTATGTTCTGAAGGAAGCCATTAAAGGTGTTAATACCTCTAGATATTTAGAGGTGTCTATTTCTCAGGATTAAAAGAAATTTAAAGGTGTGGAAAACTCGTTTAATCAATACATTTGCAGTGGTCTCTAGCAGGAATGAATGCCTTGTAAATCGCACTCTGGGGGAAAAAAGCTCTGGTGCACCAGTTTCAGAAACTGAGCTTTAAACAGCAGGATTTGGAGTCTTAGTTCCTGATATGTGGACATCTCTCCTCTGATTGGCTAACAGCAACATGACTCAACCACTGACTCTGTTTGCTCTGCAACGTTGATGTTTTATCTCCACAAATAACACAAGCCTGGAGGAGTTCTGCTGTGTGGTGGAGTTGCTAATGCTAACGGTTAGCTTCTACTAGCCCAGACGTTCTCTGCTGTTTCCTGGACGCTAAACCAACAACAGCCTTCCCCGTCGTGAGTCAAGATGGGTGAGTCCATGAATGTTCAGTGACAGTGTGACGTAGATCTGTCAGGATTTTCTAATCCTAGAGTTTCACCTAGAGTCTATTTTCTATCAGAAGCTAATGCAGGAGATAGGTGGAGGAGACTATTTTCATGTTCAGCCTGCATGAAAAACTCAGAGTGACCCATTAGAATCAGAAATAATTAAAAAATTGTTTTTCAGTGAACCACACCTTTAATGTGAAAGACTACCTTCTACCCGTCACCATCTTTGATGAGGATGGGAATAAACCAGTGATGTGGGCGTAGTCACTTTAATCTGGTTAGCTGCATTACAGCATTCCTGTTGAGTTTCCGTCTTAAGACGAGTTATAATTGCAGAGCGTTAAATAACCAGGATGTCTACACTGATCATGAAAGTCATGATTTTTCCCAGCTTTAAATGGCTGAAAATTTCCTTTGGGTAGATGACAACAGAGGTTTTCATCTCTTTGCATTGGCTTATTTAGTTTTATACATTAAATAAGAAATCCTGACAAATGCATATAAACCACTAAACAGCAGTTCTGCTGTAATTTCTTCACTTTTATCACAGAGCTGCTGAAAACACTGCAGTATAAATGAGAAGTCTAGTCATATCCAGTTAAAGTAATAAAAAGGGGAGAGGAGCCAGACTGTCTCTGCACAAATGACCAGAGATGGAGAGGATGGGGAAATATACTCAAGCATATGAGCCTGCGTGTCCGTGCATGTGGACTTACACAGTATATTTATTTGTAATCCAGCGCCCAGTCCTCTAGACATTTTTCTTATTACTGCTGTTGGCATCGCTCCAAGTCCCTCCATTATTTCACCAATCAGTCTGGAGAAGATCATGAGTGACTCTCTGAGCTCGTTGAAAACTTCTGCAGTTCATGCGTTATTCTCAGAAGTGATGTGCATAAAACTTGGGTTCAGGGGGAGTTCTCGCCTTAATATCTACTGACAGCCAAACCTGTAGAACTGATCAGGCCTGGCTGCTCGACAAGAAAACACAAAGAGAAATGAGAAGTGGTTTAAAGGTTTTGCAAATAACATCAATGCTGCAACATAAAGAAACCTGATGTAAGAGGCACTAAATGACCTTTATGTCTGACAATAACTCATCTATATCGTCTTTCAGACAAGCATTGAAGATCAAATCAACAAATCTATGGAGCGCTGTTGAACAGATTTAAGTACCAGACTTAATTATTTTAAACTTTTATGATTTGTCTCAAAGTGATAAATAAATATTGTGAATCTTCTAAAGGTCTAGAAAGACCCTAGATCATAAAATTCTAGGTGGTGAGGCCAGAAAAGCATAATTTTCGCATTTTAAGACCAGGAACATCTCATCTTACTGTGTCTTTTTTGTGCAAAGAGTTTTTCTCACGTTCTCCTTCACACTGCTGTTTTGTCAGGACTCCTTGACATACATCGGTGCAGAGGGAAACCATTCGATGTCATGAAGGACAATCTGTTAATAGTAAAGTTTTACAAGATCGGTTTGAATAGTGTTTTCACAATAAAGTGAAAAAGACAAAAGTTTACTTTAAATTTAATTTCAGCCATTTTGTACCTGTGTCATGCAGGTTTAGCTTATTGTGGGACTCTCAATTATTTCTAATTTTACCAAAACAACAGCTCGACCAAATCTACAAGTTTGAGGGAAATTATTGAGAATTTTGGTGGATGTGCTGTTGAAGGAATAAAATCTTTACTACACATAAAGCTATAACCATCCATCCATCCATCCATTTTCTCCCGCTTATCCGGAGTCGGGTCGCGGGGGCAGCAGCTTAAGGAGGGAAGCCCAGACCTCCCTCTCCCCAGCCACCTGGGCCAGCTCCTCCGGGGGAATCCCAAGGCGTTCCCAGGCCAGCCGAGAGACATAATCTCTTCCTTTGGGTCTCCTCCCGGTTGGACGTGCCCGGAAAACCTCACCAGGGAGGCGTCCAGGAGGCATCCTAATCAGATGCCCGAGCCACCTCAACTGGCTCCTCTCGATGTGGAGGAGCAGCGGGTCTACTCCGAGCCCCTCCCGGATGACCGAGCTCCTCACCCTATCTCTAAGGGAGAGCCCAGCCACCCTGCGAAGAAAACTCATTTCGGCCGCTTGTATCCGCGATCTCGTTCTTTCGGTCACTACCCAAAGCTCGTGACCATAGGTGAGGGTAGGAACACCAACTAGGCCACTGAGTAGGTTCCTAGGGGTACGTTCCTTGACTTCAGGTCGGCTCACTAACAATTCATTACAAAGTTCAGTCCTTTTAACACATGTATGTATAACACGCCTTTTGCTGTATTTAACAGTATCTATCATTCACCAATGTTTTCAAAATATATGTATTTTGACCCATTTCACTTCCGACGCGCACATTTCGACCTTTTTGGCTTTCCATACTAGATGGACCTACATTTCACAGCCAGATCACAGGACTGCAAAGCTTTTTCCACTTGGTTTCTTTGAAAGAAACAAGCAGGTCTTCAAGCTGTCATTCATGCTTTGTTTCGGTGTAAAGTGCTTAAGATAACAGCCGTCTTTACTCCCTTTGTTTTGAAGCAAACCGCAGGAGAGAAAACAAACGTTCACCTGTCCCTGAACCATCCCATCATCTGATGGTTCAGTATGACAACACGTACTGTTAAACCTCCACCTTTTATGTCTCAAACGGCAACAATTTAAAGTCTAGAATAGATGTTATATATCATAAAACAGGTTCATCTGAGCCGTTTGTTCATTCTAACGAAACGCTTTTACTTTCTCTCGTTCTAAAGGCTGACTGTACGTCGGGCCTGAGAAGTGATTAACCGTTTATTGTCAAGTCGCCCAACCTCCTGGGACACAAATGAAGAAACTAATGAAATCCATTAGGATTTAGCAAATGGCCCCTGTCAGGGAACGGCGACCGATGAAACCCAGTGCAAGTTTGCATGCGAGAGTGCACGTGTGCAGGCGTTTAATCACTTGGCAACTTTTAATTAAAGGCTCGGAGATTACTTCAAGCCAGAAGAATAAAAATCTGAAACACTTAGACTTTATTTGGGATCAAAGCCAGGTTTAATAGGTAGAGGGTGGCGGGGTTCTGTAGTTGACGAATACAATGAATTAGTCCAGTGCTTTTAAAGCTTGCTGCTTTAAATCCGGTCACACTCCAGTGACAAGAGAAAAGCCCAAAGAGAGCAGAACCATGCGTTTTGCTTCAGAGCGGGTTATTCTCTCTCACATAGGTCCAGTCCTTTTAATTGCTGTTCTACGGTGAGACGGTCAAACTACCAACAGCTGGCTGAGGGATTCATTAATAATAAGATCTTGAGGGTGTTACTGTAGCATGAACAGTATCTGCTTTACGTCAGCAGGATTACATGTAACATATGGTATGTTAAAGTAAAAATTTACTTACAGTCCCCAGAATGTTGCTGTAAAAATGAATTTTTCATCACCAAGCTGTCATTCGTAGATTTTCCTCATCAAGGCATTAAATAATTCAACACTTCTGACACAATATCACACTCTGGAGTTGAAGCTGGTGTTTGGACACAGATATCATTAATTTAGTTTCCAACATAGCAGATAAATGAAATACACACTTAGCTAACACTGGTGAACAGCTAACCTTCATCTGACCCTGATTAGGAGTCCAAAATCCATCAGGGGTGTTTGATGTGAGAGATATTTACAAACGGTGCTGTCAAATCAAGAAAAAAGCTGTAGCAATCTGCAGAAGATGTGCACAAATACAGAAATTATCATGTTTTAGCCTGATATTAATGCAATATGCTCACAGTGACTCTAAAACCAGTAAGAAAAACAAAAATGCAATGAGAATTAATTGGTAAAAATGACACTGATTAAAAGTTATCGTCCGTTATAGCAGCCTGTCTTCTGCCGACCGTCTGTCAGTTTGTTGCCTTGGCAATGCAAATCCATGGTGTGCCAGCAGAGAGGAGAGAGCGGGTGGGACGAGGTTCGGAGTGGGTTCCAAAGATTTTGACATGCTGTTCTTGGGGTTTTCCCATACTGTTGCTGGAACTGAGCTTCTGTGATTTTTAACCCAAGAATTAACCCAAACAACTTAAAAACTGCCCCATTTTTCACCATAAAAACCTCCCACACTATATTAGCTAGCATACTAAATTATTATACGTAGGTGCATTATGTTAGGAGGTATGGAAGAAAAGGCGCAGACAAGTATAAAACATAAAACGGAACCCCCAAGAACAAGCATGGCATGTTCCTGCATTCTAGGGGTGTGGCTTGGGCGGAAAAGGGGGTTGGACCTTTGAATTGTACATTTTCAAAACGTAGCTTGGTCAATAAACATCAACTCCACCTTCAAGGAAAGCTACATTTTAGGGATGCACGATACATCGGCATCAATATCGGTATCGGCCAATGTTAGTCATTTTTTAACGTATCAGTATCGGTCCGGTATGTGAAACTGGGCCGATATTAACAATTTTTTTTTTTCCATCTAGTTGTTATTTGTGTATCAGCTTCAGAAGGGGAGGGGGGTGATGATGCGTAATTGTTTGGTCATATGTCAGTGATGGTAATCATCTCAGAAGCGTAAATGTGTGAGGTGTGAGTATATAATAATAATATTATATGTATATATAATTCTTATATTTGGGGTGTTTATTGGCAAGAATCTGGCAATATGATATATATCACAATACAGGCGATACGATACGATACAATATCTTGTGATACTAAAAACCAGACGATATTTGTGATTTTTTTTACTGAACTTAATTGAAAAACTCAGGCCAGATGCCTCCAAGTGTGTCAAGTTTTATCGCAAGATTGTGTTGCTCTGTCAGAATGAAGGTGGTAAAAACTGCTGCCACCTAGCAGTCGGAGTTTGAACTGCACCACACAAAAGAAATATAGCAAACATGTGCGTGTAAATTCTCAATAGAAAGTTGATACACTGCTTTTAAATATCGATTCAGTATCATTACACAAAATATCAATATTTCAGTGTATTGATATTTTCTTACATTCCTTCTTATCCATCCATCCATCCATCCATTGTCTTCCGCTTATCCGGAGTCGGGTCGCGGGGGCAGCAGCCTAAGGAGGGAAGCCCAGACCTCCCTCTCCCCAGCCACTTGGGCCAGCTCCTCCGGGGGAATCCCAAGGCGTTCCCAGGCCAGCCGAGAGACATAATCTCTCCAGCGTGTCCTGGGTCTTCCTTTGGGTCTCCTCCCGGTTGGACGTGCCCGGAAAACCTCACCAGGGAGGCGTCCAGGAGGCATCCTAATCAGATGCCCGAGCCACCTCAACTGGCTCCTCTTCTTATATTAATGTAATTTTGGTAAATATCGGTTATCGGGTATAACAGATTAATATCGGCCCATATTTTCACATCTCAATAAAGCGACCATATGAACAGCTGAGCGCGATAATAGAATATGAATACTGAAATCCCCAAAGATCTGAATGACATCAATAAATAAAACCAACTTAAACGCTAAGAGAAAGAAATGACAGGCGGATGTCAGCAGAATAAATGATACGTACTGCCAGTGACAATCTGCCACCCCTCCATAGAGGCCATTTGTCCTGTGATGTTTTTTATTCACAGCCTCAATTCTCAAAAGCGTTTTTAA
The DNA here is from genome assembly GCA_006937985.1 of Aphyosemion australe. Classification (NCBI taxonomy): domain Eukaryota; kingdom Metazoa; phylum Chordata; class Actinopteri; order Cyprinodontiformes; family Nothobranchiidae; genus Aphyosemion; species Aphyosemion australe. Next base: position 2,376,274 of record SSNS01000004.1, on the reverse strand, counting down.
AGAAAAATCTGTTGACTGTCAAGTAAAACCCGATATTGACGCTGTCCTCCCTGAACCCCGGGAGTCCCTCATGAAAACATTTTATGACATGTAATGGAGCTAAAAGAAAAGCAGCTATAAATTTAATCATTAGAAATGAAAGCACATTTTTATTACCCCCTGCTGCCGGGGTAATTTTCCTCTTTCTCCCCCTTTCTGCTTGCTGAGCACATGCTGTGATTAGACGCTACTTCTGCCGACACTTTTCCAGGCGATTCTATGACAACACTGATTCATCTCACTTCGGTGGACACAAAACGCTGTCTGACCTGCTGAGTGAAGCTGCAGCAGACCTAAAACACTGAATACGCTGGAGTGAGACATCTCGTTTTTCACCTAAAACTTTTACCCAGACAGACATTTCTTTATAGTTTCAGAGATATTTCATATTTCTCTGGCTTCACGCGTTCTGTCCCCCCTGATAATTCCTCAGTGAAAAGCTGCTGTTAACATTCATGAATGCAGATTGGTACTTGACTTTATCGCAGGTAGTGTGGCACAAAATCAGTCAAAGCTACCCTTCAAACTAAGCAATATATTCATAAAAACATGAAGTCACACTCAGGTACCTGAAAGACATTTCCCTTTGTCCTGCTTTACATGCTGGACACACATGAACACAAAGAACGGACGGCACACGAGAGCAATGCACAATGCCGACAGGCCACAGCTTCTTTTAGCTCCAGACATGGTGGATAACCCCCTCGCTGCTACCAGAACGTGGTAATTTACGCAGGAAGAAGATGAATCTGCATCGTACACACACACACACCTAATGTGGTCGGTAATTAACACAGACCATAAATTAAAAAATGGAAGGTGCAGTCACACATGGCTAATAGGTCAAGGCTCAATGACATTTTAAATAAGACAACAGTTACAAGCTCAGTGCAAAGCCTCTCACAGCAAAAACAACCCAAATAAAAATCTGATTTAATTCAAAGTGGGTTCGAATTCAGATTGGATTCCTAAAGATGCGTCTCAGTCAGAAAATTTGACATAATAAAGATTTGCCTCCAGTGTGAACATGACCTCATTCAGCTGCTTGAACACCCTCGGTCCCCAAACATCACTTCAGCTGCCAGCTGTTGCAGAAATCTATTTCCTCGCAGGGAAAGACGAGAATATCAACATTTTCACAAACATACTGTTTGGAAAGCTGTTGACTTTGCTTACATTTAACAGATTCCTAAATGCAAAGCAACTTAGAAGTGGAAAAGTTTCAGCACAGGGGCAAACTTTGAGAAATAACTTGATTAAAAAAGTCTTATTAGGGTTTTCTTAGAGATAAAAAAATGCACCGTTGCCGTCTTTTCTCCACAAATATCACAAACGTGTTCTGTCATGTTAAGTTGCTAATGGTTAGCTTCTACTAGCTAAGATGCGCTCTGCTCTTTCCTTCCAGTGGGTGGTCCCAAATCAAGGTGGGTGTGGCCACACATGCTAATTTTCTTTGTGATGTAGAAAAGACTACCTTTTTCTGACTCGATCGCTTCTCTATTTCTTTATATGGCTGATGCAGGAAATTGGGGTTGAAGAAAATCTTCTCATTCAGCACGCATATTCAACTCAGAGTATAAGTATTACACGTTTTGTCAGTGAACAAGACCTTTAAAGTATAAAACAGCCAGAAAAAGTAAAGAAAAGAAAAGTATTCTCTTAGAAAATAGAACCCATCAGTATGGTGAAACAATGATACAAAACATTGGTTTCTTAAGAGTGAAATACAAGGTAAGCCACCACTAACAACCGTGTGCAAATATTTAAAGTTTCTTCCTGGTGCACAGCCATGTGCCCATATCAGAGCTGATAAGAGCTGAGGAGAAAGAGCCCTTTCACTACACTGCTCCTAATAGTCTGGTATTGAATGTAGATTGGCCCTGGCGTGTAGACTCAGCTGGAGGTAGATGGGTTTTTAAACAAAAGTAATTAAAGTTACTGATGGACAGAAATGAGCAGAGGACACACCAACCCAAGCTGGGTTCTGTTTGGAGCTAACTAATCGGTGTGTGGGGAGGCCTTTAGGGGATCTTTTTGGGGAGGGAAGGTGACCAGGACGGCTAAATTACCGACTGAGAAACAGTCGACAGCGTCATTAAAAATAAATCTTCCTCCACAAACAAGACTTGTGTTTCTAGTCGTGTTTCTAGTTGATGCAGATGACAGCAGTTGAAAGTCGACACATTCTGATTACATTTCTGTTTCAATGTTTTCATTTCCTCCAAGTTACAATAAGCCACTAATTCTCTTTTACTATCATCTTAATTGTGTCTGTCACGTGTCTCGTGTTTGAACAGAAATGTGAAAATGATGACAATAGCAACACAAAAACCACACACATTGCACTTAGTAATGGTGAGTTGATGGACCAGAGAAAAATACTTTATTTGTTTTACTGCTGCTTAAACTGAAATTTATCATTAAAATTTTTGTCTTTTTGTACTTTGCTCATTTTTTTCTCATGATTTTAGCTACAGCACTTTAAAAAACAGCTGCTGTTTTGCAAAAAATGCAACATAAATAAATGTGACTATGTTTAAATATCACTCTTTATGTGCCCTCAACTCACAGACCAGCATCCCTCCAACTCTTATTTATAAATCAGCAGATAGAAGGCTGGAAACATCAGAAAATAAGAGATTAATATCAGGTGATTCGTCTGGGTGAGACACTATTCGACCATTTTAACAGCTTGATAAAACCATTATTGCTACATACCAGAAAAAGACCTTCAGACCCGTGTCAGGAGCCTCTCCAGTGACTACTGAGATAGTCAAATCCATCTCATAAATAGCTGCATGTAAATTACCCCCAGGTGTCGATTTTGATTCTCTAAAACAAGCTGAATCTGCCATGTTGCAATAACCGGGCCGTTATTTCCTTTTACACATTCATAAACACACAGCCAAGGCTAACCAAATGTAATTTACCAGCTGCTTTCTTACAAGAGCTTCATCTTTCAATATGAACGTTAATAATCTATGATTACCTCTGTGCCACAAAACAGGGAGCTGAGGTTTTCTTTCATGTGTTTATGGCGGTTTCTCCCCCACTGGTTTGCTTTTACACGCTCCTCGGCTCTTGCTTTTGGGAAAGAACACAGATATCAGCTCAAAGCCTTTCGCTTGTTTTCATCGGTTCAGAGGACGACTGCAGAAGGACTTCAGTGCATCGTTAACCTCCACTTTTTCTGTGTTAGATTCTCATTTTCTTTCCATTAATACTGATTTCACACAAACTGAAAATAATATGCATGAATCACAAAATGATTAAAAATACAAATCAGAGAAGCATGACCCTTTACCCAGTGTTTCTGTGGGCACGCCTTAACATGATTTATCAAACATTTTGAAGTGTGTTTCTGTGTAAAATGTGTAAATATTACATTTGCTGATTACTTCCCGTTTCATTCACATGGGATTTTATGGGTATTTGCAGGCATATCACCAGCAGCACCAAACTGAGGCACTTCGGGTTCATCCAGGGTCAGTTCTAGCAGGAATTTCCAAATATTTCTGGTTAAACACAAACATAATGTGACATTTTCTAGTAAGCTGAGAAGCTGATGCACTGCTGTGCTCCACTATGGCAACAATTCAGTTGTTAAACAACTCCAACATTCTCAATTTCATAGCAGTTTGTGTGAAAGTCATTTTATTTAATGTTCCACTAAAGCCAATTATACATTACACAATTACATTTACATCAAAATTAATAAAATTATAAAAATTCCTGCTTGATCTGACCCTTAGATATCCTGGAAGTCTTATATTTTGCTAAACACAATGAAATCCCGGACGAGCCCCCACTGTCAGGAATAACAGCTTTGACAAAATGAGTTTTATAATTTTGAAGATACTAAAGTACATCAGGTGCTTTGCACAAAACAAACAGCATGCTGAGAGAAGAGCTCCACCAGAGAGAAAAGAGGTTAGGCTTTTAGCACAATGAGCCAAGATGTCTGAAATAAGAGTAGGTCCAACCTCCATCTGCGCCGCTACACAAATACAACATATCATCAACAAAAGAGAAAACTAATAGCTCCATACAACAATAATTTATTGAGATAAATGGGACTTATTGACAAGGTAGTTCTATGCTTCTCAAATTAACAAAAGGAATATTGTGGAAATATTAAAACTCAACTTAAAACTTTCCACTGGATGTGTAAGCAGCACAAAATTAATAGATGCACTTTCCCCGCGAGCTCAGCGGCCTGTCCATTCTCATTTGACGCAAAACAGCAGCTAAAGCGTTCCACACAGCTGGTCCCACAAGGTCATGAAATCACCAGAGAATTGCAAGATCATGCTTGATTTCAGCAGTTCACGCGATAAAAAGCAAGGAGAAAGTCAGCCACATGTATCCAAAAAGGTTAGTGGTTTATTTTTTTGCATTTACCTCGGCTATGGAGGCATCATGGGTAACAATGTTTTTTTTTTATTCTTGCTAATTATGCAACTGCAAATCTACACCTGAGTTTTATTTTGAAAGTTCCCGGATGTTTGACACCACTCCCATGTTTGACTTTCTGTCTGTTCTGATCTGAACTGCTGAGCTTGAGGCGCTCTGGTAGCGCAGCGTGCCAATATAGACTCGAAGTGTAAATTTTAGCTGAGCGATGTGTCCAAAACACAACTATAACGGCGGCTAATTGCTCTGTAATACTCTTCACGAACATTACACAATGCTTATGCGCCTGGTGGAAAGGCCCAGTAAGCTATTGTTTTTTAAAAATATCTCAGGTGAAACAGATTTGTTGCTTTTACATAAGTCAGTTTCGACTCCAATTATGCCACCTAGGTTATTTTTTTAACCACTAATAATTGCCCCCAACTAATATTTAATATGGAAGTCGTCTCCATCCCATTTACTTCCCATTTGTCTGTGTCTTAGTGAGGCAGTAATGGCTTAGTAAAGAGACACATTAGCAGGATAGGGTGCGGCAAAGCTATGGATTAATACTCTCTGATCCCTTCCTGTCAAGCCCATTAAAATGTATGCAATTTGGTATTATCTCTGGTGCCACGCTCGCCTGTCTATTCCGCACGGTAGGGACGAAGTTAAAACGATTCTAAATGTATCAGTGCCTCATTTGCCGTGTTTAATGACTCACCAAGTTCTCAGGTTTTTTTACCCTCTTCTTCCTCCTCTCTCCTCTACGCAGGGTAAAAATAAAGATAAGACATGCCTATCATTCCTCAGAGGCCGTCAGTCATAATTCACAGCTGAAATTACATTCCCTACACATAACTCCGGCTCTACAGAGGGTTCAGGAGGCTGGCTTCACGTCTACCTGTAGATATTCAGCTCCTTCCAGCTCCAAATCTTCTTTTGTTAGCTGGAGCAGAAAGTCTGGGGTCCAAATGTACTTTTTCTTTATAACAACCCGAGTCAGGATTATTCCACAGGAATGAGTTGATATCAGTTTCCAGTAATGTCTTCAGACGCCTGCGCCGTGTCTGTGGAGTTCCCCGTCACCAGAAATATTAGAAATAGACCAAAAATTTTAAAAAGTTGTAGCATCTGACCATTGCGTTGTGTGACTGACTTTTCTTTGTGGATATAACTGGATTGAGTTATGTCAGACTCAGCTGAAAACTCAACATACAGTAGATTAGATGATGGAGGACATCTCTCAGGTCCGTGTCAGTGCTTTGATGGGTTTTTTTAAGACATGACTTACAGATGCTGGAAAGAGGAAGTTATTTTAGGTTTGAAACTTCCTATTTTGCTATCCACTTGTCTGTCCACATTCCTCATTTTATTTAAGCACATTCTGCAATACTGTCACGGTCGCGATAAGAGGTGGAAATACACCAAAAGTCCAAAGAAAAACTGTAAAGAACTTTTATGAACTAGTGTGGGAGGAAAACCGAAAAACAAGGAAAAACAAAGAGCATGCAAATGTCATGTAGAAAGGTCCCAGAATGCAATGCTGCAATGCTACCAACGGCATCACCTGTTGGTAAAATCTTTTTTAAAATCACATTACGAGCAATCTGACGTAAGATCTCCTGTGATATGTTAGCATTCTCAAGATACAGGAGACCGTTAACACCAAATTTGAGCTCAATATCTGTAACATTAACAGAGTTAGAGCTATTTTATGGCCATCTTGACTTTGGTTGATGCCAAAAGTGAATCAACTGTAAATATGCATTTAATTATTGCTTTCTGAAAACGTCTCAACTTCCATCCCGTGGATCAGTGGATATTCTGGTAACGCTACAGACGAGTGAAGACAAAAACATTACTGCCCACCTTTCAGCTTTTGGTAGCATCGATTAGGACTGCACGATATTGGAAAAGTTCAGACTGTCTGCAATGGCGTCTCTATTTCCACAAGGGTCCAATTAATGCCCTCCAATGAAATAGTCTGTTTACAACAAGCCTTACCTCCACAATCCAACATAATAGACTACTGACACTCTATAAATTTCCTTCAAATGTGTCTTTTTCTTACAAAGATTTCATAATGACTCCCGTTAGCATCCTCATATTAGCTTCAAACCATTGATCATCATCCCACCTGATCCAACAGGTGAAGGGTTCCCCCCTGCTGAGGCAAAATCTAAATAATTATTGGTCAATAGGTTAAAATTGCTGTCCTGTTTGTAGCTTGACCCAATTGCGGTGTTTATGGTTATTTATTTCTTATTTTATCCCATCAAGCAATTACACTTCTTAGTCATTCCAGAACTGAAATATTTTGAATTTATTCCCAGTTGTAAATGTGTCCTTTTTGAGTGTAGCAGAAATTATTGATTTCTCTGCTAATATAAACAAGTGTGTGTTTAGATGTGTACCACCAAATGAAGCTAACGAGCTAACTGCATTCAAATATATTCTAAAAGCATCAAGTACCAACATCTGGTTGAGTTAAAGGACCTTTAATCAGATAAATATATTCAATACTTCTATTTGAAATGCAAATTGTTAACAAACTGTGGTAGGTGTGAACTATCCCACTCAAAGCTGATAAACGTGTGATGACAGATGACGTGTGATCACAGCCTGGGCGTTTATCGCAGGAAAAATCTCGTTTAGGCCCAAAAATAGGACCCTTCAGATACTCATAGTTGTCCAAACACCACATCAGCTGCAGTCTACACCGAGACTGCTCATTATCTTGGTGTGAAGAAATTAAAATTCGTCATGTCTCGCTTGTTTGAAAGATGTGAAACGGAGGCAGAGTGGACTAGACGATGATCAGAGAGCTGAAAATAACACAGCTGGGAGATCAGTGGAGTTCATCGTGTGGATGTGCTGATTAGCCAGCAGTTGTCTCATTCCCATTCACCTCTTCTCTCCGTCTCTGAGTGGGTTGTCAGTCAACTCAGGATGCTACACACATCTCCTCTTACTGTACCCACACAGAAAAATACATCAGAACGGTGATTCACGAAGGATCTAAATCAAATCCCTACACCTTCAAACAGCAGAGAGCTGACTATAATTGATCTGTAGTTATTGTTTTCATTATTCCTTAAAAAAAATTATTCTAAATCAGTTTAATAGAATGAAAAATAAAATAAATGTCACTCTTTCCTTTTGTTCTTGCTAACCTGCTAGCCAAACAAATCAAAGAAGACAATTTAGATGAAGTAAAAATGCATCTTTTCATCCATGTCTGCTCACAGTTTGGTGTTGTTCTCTTTGTTCCCAACATATGTAGGTGTGTTTTTCAGCTTCCAGATCATTTTCTTTTTCTCTCAGCAAACAGTGCAGGCAGATGGTTCAACAGCAGGCTATGCTAACTAAGTTAATCCACTTCTTGTGTTGTCAGTGATTTTCTTTTGGGCTTAAGCTGCATTTTAAATGTGCAGAAATGATAAAAAGGCTGAAGAACTGATTTAAACTGTCATGACACAGACTGGCTGAAATCGCCTGACTGAAGTTAAAGGTGACCATGAATTTAAAACCACATTTACCTTGTTGTTGTTGAATATAGGCAGGTTTGGGTGTCTAATGGCACTTACACACTAGCACCGGGTCGGCTCCGATCGGTCGGCCTCAGTCGGCCCCGGCCCCGCCAGGTTGTTTACACACGTCTTCCAGGACACCCTTTGGAATGCGGACGTGATAGGTGGTCTCAGAAATGCGCGCGAAAATTTGGCGCGAATATATCAGTGATGTGGGCGGGTCAAAGGAGTGCGGAGAAGTCTGCCTGGTGTCAGCGCTCATCACAGCAGACGGGAACAGAGAAACGGCTGGGTGGGTCACCGCGAAGTCCGCGGTCTCTTCCTTATTAAACAAAAAGCTGCGTGGCAGCAGTGTGTATGTGTGTGTGTGTGCGCGCGCGCTGCGGTCATCACAGCAGACAGGAACAGAGAAACGGCTGGGTGGGTCAAAGGAGCGCTGATAATTCTGCGGTCTCTTCCTTATTAAACAAAAAGCTGCGTGGCGTCAGTGTGTGTGTGTGTGTGTGTGTGTGTGTGTGTGTGTGTGCGCGCGCGCTGCGCTCATCACAGCTGACGGAAGTGGATAAAACAGCTTCAGTCAGAGGCTTGTTAACTCCTCCGCATTCAGAGTGATAATGAAGCGCGCATGGGGGAAGCCCCCGCTGGCGGATTCTATCCGCTAATCGGAGGTTCCCCCTAAAGGTAGGCGTGAATTTGAGCCGACCAATGAGTCGGCAGTGGGTGTGTTGGCCCGGTTTCGACAAAAAGCAGACCACCTTCAGATGAGGGCCGAAAACACGTACGGTTCAGCCCCAAAAATCCCCGGGCCACCCGGATGTGAAAGGAACATACCCAATCCCGCCCGGTCCGAGCCGGTGCTAGTGTGTAAGTGCCATAATGTGACTCATGCAATCTGCTGGGTTCCTTATATAGGAAACATGTTTACTGACTGGCTTAACGATCTGAACTGTATTGGAATGTTTACTTTGTGAAGTGTCTTGAGACGACTCTTGTCGTGATTTGGCGCTATATAAATAAACTGAATTGAATTGAATTAATGTAGCATACCAAAAAGTCTGTGCCGTCTCCAACCTGCTTTTCTATGCTAATTAGTAATGTTGTACGGGCCAAGGAGGAACGATTCGTTCTGAGAAAAGCTAGTTTAAGATGTCATAAGCTTAGACACACACCTTTAAATTTGCCCACTTCCAACATCAGCAATATTATAAAAGTTGGTCACGCTAATGCTAACCGCAGAACACTGCTAGCCCGAGCTACTGCTAACATCTTTGTTGGATGAGAGGAAAACAACAACACTCACATTCCAGGAGGTTACTCGGAATAGCAGACTGAATGAATGCCAGATAGATCCACGGCTTGCAGCTTCCTCATCCTTTTCCTCGTTCATCGGCAAACTCCAGCTCCAGAACCAGCCAGAAGGTCACTTCCATCCTTGTTTATCTCCTCTCTGACGGGTCTCCTCACACTAGGAAAGAACAAAGTTTCATATGTTATATAGAGGCTCAAAGAGTAGTTTGTAAAAAAAAAAACTCCTTTTAGGACACCTTTAACAAAAAGTCCAAGTTTAAAAGTAATATTTTTCCCATTATAGACCTTTGTTGCAATTTTGCATCAAACATCCCCTACAGGTAGGTTCTGATCTTAAAGCATCCAGACAGAGCATCAAGATTAGTAACTTCATCAAAAGATTGCCATATCCAGTCCTATACATGTCTACCGCCCCCCAGTGGTTGATCTACAGGTGGCAAGGGCCGATTTTATTTCTTTGTTATAATAAAAGTTTTGTCAACAAGCAAACTGACATTTATTCAGCAGTAAAAACTAAAACTCACATCATCTGTGAGGCCCTTCATGGATGTAGCAGAGGAGCAGTAGAACAGTGTTAAGTTGCACCAACAGGTTGTCAGGATGAGTACTCAGATCTGGTATTAATTACAAACAATCCTCTGTTTCCTCTTAAAGCACGGCAGTGCTCAACAGCAATAAACACCAACAATAATGAGTTTTTCCAATCGGTCTTAATTTTCATCATTACTGGTAGATCTGGGATTAGCTATTTAATGTTTGAACTGGGAAGGCGTTTATTTGACTGGGGGCTAACAGACCTGTTCAAGTCAACAATATGAAGAAGGTCTGCTCAACTCTTTACTGGGAAAAACCCGACTATGTACCGTTTTATCACTGGTTAGAGAGTAGATATTTTAGGTGTTGGACTTTTTTTAGGTCACAAAATATAAAAAAGCAAATTTTATCAACAGAGTTTAACATTATTTTATAATGACAATAATTGCAGTTTATGCTGAAAAGGTTGTTCACATGGTTAAATAGGCTGGGAAATTTCTGAAATATAAAGGGTGTTTAATCTTTTAGTGAATGATGAGGACAGTAGTTTAGGCAGACATGCCCACACCTCCTGTCCCAGCTACCTCCTCCAGCTCATGCAGAGGGACTCCAAGGTGTTTCCAGGTTACGGTTAAGATGTAACCTTTTCAGTGAGTTCTGGGGCTGCACGAGGGCTCCTCTCTGTGGGACACACCTCTCACTGTAGACATCCAGACAGATTTCTAACCGGATGCCCAACACATCCCAGTGCTGCTGTCAAATTCATTTAAAGGTTGAATTTGGACCAACTTAACAAAAAGCTATATATTTAAAAAAAAAAAAAAAAATACCTCAACGGCGCGTTTAGAGGTGTGCAGAATGAAGGTACAGTATTTCCTTTAAAAATATATTTTAATTAAAAAATAATCAAATATTTATTTTGACGGGCACGACACTGGGTTTATGTTTACATCTACCAGCCAATAGAGGGCACCATTGTGGGTTTCCAAGTCTGCTCAGCCCAGAGAGGCTGGCACTGTGGAAAATGTTGGACTTGGCCCTGTAAAGGGTCATTTTAGCACATACTGGCTCAAGAACATGATTTAAAAACATGAAAAAGTTGCATAGTGTGGCTTTAACTGTAAATTAGGGATGCTCGATATTGACTGTTTTACTGATATACGATATTGTCGGACTCTTGTTAGAAGGCGATTGTGATCGTCTCTAACAGACAGTAAACAAAATAATTCCTCACAATAGTTACGTGTGTGTGTGAGCGTGTGTGTGTGTGTGTGTGTGTGTGTGTGTATGTGTGTTCAATGCGTTTTTGAACTGAGTGGCCCATTAAAGGATGGAATAGAGTTTTCTAATAATCATCTCTTTAAACTCTCTTTAGAAATGTTCAAAGGATGAAAAGCAGAAAGCTACAGGGTATCTCTAACTTTACATCGATGCTCTTGATGTTCACGACGCAGCAACTCCTGTTAGATAAAAGCTGATTACTGCCTAAATAAATCCTCTCTTCACAAAAATCACGATGCAGGCAAAAGTCACTGTAAATAGTTTGACAGCAACTTTATGACTACAAAGACACAAACAAGACTGAGGATCAGAGTAAATGATTTGACGTCCTATAAACAGTCTATTTGTCATTTTTAGGTTTTAAAGTTTTAGCTGTAGGACTTTAACTGCCCTGAGAAAACAGAAGAATAGAAGACGTAAAACATCCAACTGGACTAATCTTAGACAGATGTTCTGTCTCTTAGTCCTTCAACTGGTGAAACATAAAGCCTAAAAAAAGCTCCAAGTAACAAGCTAAAGTCTAATACTCATAAGATCAAAGAGGCTTTTTAGGTTCAGACCCAACACTGCACTTCAAAAGCATCTGCCTCTTAAACCTCGACTTCCTTCTTTCCTTTATAATTAAGATGCTGAAGCAGCAGAAGAGATTTTGACAAAGGGAAGAACTATTTAGTTAACTCATTCACTGCCATTGACGACTATAGTTGTCTTTTCACATCCAACCGCTCGCTGCCAATGACGACTTTAGTCGTCTTTTGCATTTTTTTACGGGGTGGGCGTCGGAACGAGCCCCCGCACCGTGGGAACAAACATCACGTGTCTAAAGCGGATCTTCATCCGTGTATGTCACACATCACGTGATCAGGAAGCGGAAAATCAATGGATTACGAGTTTGTTTTGGGCCGCTGGTGTGAAAAAAACGATGCGCCGGACTGGAAATGCGTCTGCAGCGCCGCTTCGGCAACAGATTGTAAAAGAATGGATAACACTCAAAATACGGCGATTCTTCCTGGTGTAAGAAGTGAGTCTACTCTTTCTTTTGGTAGTTTTGGCGTTTACATGATCATAGAGCACAATGTTCTGTGACTCTTCAAAAAACAGTAAAAACGCTCAAAAACGCTGGCAGTCAGGGGCTTTCTGATCAGAAAACGGCTGGCATTGAATGAGTTGGGATTTGTAATCTGCAAATTGTAGATTTTCTAGTAAAAAAGAATAAACTTTGGTGAGTTTAAATCCTGCAAAATAAAACTCTGAGCTTTCCACTAGATGTCCACAAGACATCGATGTTCTTTACTGTTAAATTTAGAACATGCAGATCCAGTATGGTAGTCAGAGTTTTACAGCTAAGCTAATCAATGCTGTGAGGAGGAAACAGTCTGCAGAATAAACTCTTGTTGGTCTGGAGTTTAATTAAAAGCAACACCAGTTGGAACATTTGCTGAACTAATCCTGGATAAATGTTTTGGCGTGGATATTTTTTGTTTTGTTTATCCATATTTTTTTCAGAAACTGCTCAGTTTTTCCAGCCAGTTTCTTTGTTCTTCTGACAATTTAGTTTTAGTACTTAAAAACATTTGATTTAGCAGCAATTTTCTTCTCTCAAAGCAAAACGAAGGACATGAAGTAAATTACTGACTAATAAACCGACATATAAAATATAGCAGATGCACCATGGCGGGTTTACTCGGGTCAAGCCTCTAAAGGAGATCAGCCTTCACCCAGAGCCAGTGTTTAAACATCAAACGTCTCTGGTTTTTAACAGAAGGTAACGTCGTCCAGACTTCCTTCTCCCCGGTGGACGGCTACAGCTTGTCTGGTGCTTTGAGGCCAGATGGGATATGCGGTGCTGTGGTTCAGTGAGATTTGGATGTGCCAAGAATATTTCCACCGGGACGCATTCGAGGTTTATCGGGTCTTTCAAGTAGCTCCCGCTGCAAGATGATCAAACCGGCTATGATGACACAACAGACAAGCTTCATGTTGGATGAAGGGTGTGTAGATAAAGTACTTTACGTTCAGAATTTGTTGTGAAAAGTCGACTCAAACAAAATCCCAACTGTGTCCACGGTTATCCACACAGACCCAAGTGACCGCGCTGAAATAATCGGGCAAATTACACCAAAGATTCTACTTCAGAACAGATAAATGGACTAGAGGGACGCCAAAGGGTCCTTTTAAAAGCTTCAACAACACACTGATATACAAATATGATTCAATAGTCAATAGAAAAATATACTAAATTTGCACAGATTTTAGGAAAATTACTCAAAATTTCCGTTAAACAGCACACGCACACAAATAGGTAAATCTAAAACTTCACATTTGGGTTTTAAATGAGAATAAAGAAGCATTCCTTCCTTCAGTAAAATAAAAGCACTTCACTAATGAACTTTTTCATTCTTACCGTTACAACCCGGCGATGTAGGGCTGCACAATTCATCGAATTTTAACACAACTACGATCTGGGTTTTGAACGATTATAAAAACAAAACAAGCCGATTATTTGCTTCTCCCTCCTGCGCTGCTCCGAGTTGCAAATCAAACGCACCTCCTGCGCAGCATTGTCAACATAGCAACTTTGCCACTACTTCCAACAACTTTTCAGACCCCCTGTGCAATTTTATGACTGAATAAATAAAAATAAATAAATAATAATAAAACCAACGTTAATTAAATATCATCGTAAATAATCAAGATATCAATTTCAGTCAAAAATAATCGTGATTATCATTTTTGCCATAATCGTGCAGCCCTACGGCGATGGTAGGTGAAGGACCAGGGGTGCCCACTCCTGCTCCTGGAAGGCCGGTGTCCAGCATGTTTTAGTTTTAACCCTACTTCAACACACCTGATTTCAAGCAGCAGGTGATTAACTGGCTTCTGCAGAGCTTGATGAGCTGCTGCACAGATGATTTCACCACTGAATCGAGTGTGTTGGAGCAGAGAAACCACTAAAACATGCTGGATACCGGCCCTCCAGGACCAGGATTGGGCACCCCTGGGCTAGACGGTCTCTATTTAACTTAAAACTGCCACATCTCCTCTGCGCTGAACTCGGACATCACTGGGAGAAAGCACAAAACAAAAAGACCGCTCTAAAATCTATTAACGGGTTTTGACTTTTAAAGGTAAAAAGGTAAAAACAAACACTCTTAATCAAATTAACGTAGTAGGATTAAAAGTACTCATAAACATGACTGGAAAACTTGCCTTTAGGCCTTAACCACTAACAAAGTCTCTCAAATATTGTCAGCAAAGTTGTGTAGCTGACAATATGATACAAACCCAGACTTCCACATAAAAAGGGAGGCTAACAAGATCACTGACACCAGGCAGGATCAAAACAAAGTGATCTGGGGGTCTCAGAGCTCCAATGAGTCCCCCACGGGTCTGGTTCTCGAAGCTTTATGAAGACTCTTCTGGTGATCACTAGTTGGGATCAGCTGTGTAAGTTGCAGAGGGAGGGGTAAAGCAGAGGCGTTTAACAGCGCTGTCCATGGTGCTGAACATGGTGAGCAGGAGGAGCGCCGTCCAGGCTGGAATCGTAACACTTACTACATAAATAGTGTGAAACTATTGTTTAATGTTATATTTGTGTCCTGTCTGACTCACAGCAATGATGTTCGGCACGCTGAAGTTCCTTTTGTCACTTTTTTCCAACACCTCATTTTTCTCTAGAACTTCCATCATAAACCTTTTAGATGCAACACAGGAGCTGACTGGCTTATTATTTAGTGGTGACACTTTGCATAAGTGGAAATCGTTCTCTTAATTTTCATAAAACATCTCTCTCCACTCCTGTCTCTTCTGATGACATGTTTCTATGTGGAAAGAGTAAACTGAAAGTGACGCTAATGCTAGCGCTCTTCCAGCTAAGCATTAGTTGCTGGATGTCTGATGTCTCTTCTCACCTCACTGTGATCCATTTGTTACATCACACATTAGGAACGCCATTGTTAAATGTGGAAAAACATGTAGATTGTTAGGAAAATTATAGATTTGTTAGACTTTCTGCATGGATACGTGTGGGTATCAAATCAAATTCATAATAACTTGCTTGCCAAAAGGAAGGGTTTATTACATCATTTAGTGGTTGTTTGGAGCTGAAATCAGAATTCAAATGTCAAATTTGATGAATTTCCTACAAACAACCACAGTGTCTAAACTTCCTTTAGATTAAATCCAGTGTCATAAGAAAATTCAACCTTGACTTTTTCATTTTCACTTACAACATTCAACATTTAAGCCCTCCAATAGCCGGTTTCATGAATGTTTCACAACTTGCCATCATTAATAGCCGCACCGTCACCACCTTCTCTTCATCCTGGACAGATCTGGATTCCCACTTGCTCCTTTACACCTCCAGCTAACCTCATTTTTTACCTCTTTTAACCTCGTCACCCTGAGTCAATGTTTCTGTCACGCTCACTTTTAATTTCCTTTAAATCCCTAAAGTCTATTTGAGCAAATTAAGATTCTGTTGTAATACACACATTTCCTCGCCTCAGCACTCATGCCTCATCTCTTTTGTTCACAGCAGCATCCTCACTACTGAACAGCCTCTTGATGTCGTATTTTTACTCAAAAAGCTTAATTTTTGTTCTCTTAAAGCTGCTTTTACCAACTATTTTTCCTTGTTTTATCTGTATCTTTACACGACACACCATCTTTATGAATTTACTACAGAAACTTAAATAATCAGAGAAATTCATATTATGCTTATAATTGAAGATTCATAATTAATCTCACAGCAGGAATCGTTTTCATGTTTAAAATTGACAACATACTGAATATTTCTGGCAGCTGCATTTAAATTCACACATAAGAGCTTTTTTAAATTTTGTCATGCTGAAACTGACTCTTTTACCTTTAATGTGCAACTTTTTAATATATGGTTAAACCATAAAGTTAATAGTAAAAAAATTTAATATACAAAAAGGTTACATTTAAATTTTTGGAGGAAAATTCCCTAAATTAAATTGGTGGACAGAAGAATATAAAAATATCTTGTAGTGGTAACTCTAAACCAGTGTTAGCAGGTTCAATTAAACAAAACTGGGCAAAAACAAAACATGGAGGCAAGTTTTAAAAGTAAATCGATGATTGAGCATCAGAAACTATTGAATCTGACCTAAAACAACTCCACCAGGTGACAATAAACCAAGTCTGGGTTGCCTTCTGTCTCAACTTATGCTCCATTCACCCTCCAAATGTTCACTCAAACACACAAGCAATGTCTGCCTGGAAACGACTTCAGAGGCAGAAATGCAAAAAGAAGCTGATAAGGAGGTCCGCACATCTCCTTTGAAGGTGAGCTGACAGCCCGTCAAGAGAAAAGTGCAGCGGATTAAACGGAACAAGGACGTGCAACCACACACAAACACACAGAGATAGAAATATAAACATTAGTATTCTCATCTTGTGATGCAGCAGGAAGATAAAGAAACAAGTCTGACCTCTTCTGTTGACCTATAAGATAACCTTTAGTTAGTGTGTGTGTGTGTGTGTGTGTGTGTGTGTGTGTGTGTGTGTGTGTGTGTGTGTGTGTGTGTGTGTGTGTGTGTGTGTTCTGCAGCTTGACAACATCAGCTGGTGTGTGTTCAGACAAATAGAGAAGGTCATGACTTGCAAAGACTGCTAAATCCACAAAGCCAGACTGACAACTTACTGACAGGGGAACACTTAAATTATTCGGCTCAATCAGAAACTGTCAGCTTTACACAAAAGGTTGGAGCAATTTACCGCATGTGTATACACGCATCTATTTTCCTCCTTGTCACAACCTGCAGCTCTCAGTTCAAATGATTTTCTCTGGCGAACCAAATAACAGTGTTTTTCACTTTTTATTTTTTTTTATTAAAGTTGTTTGCAACTCTAGGTTATTTTAATTAGCATTACCCTACTTGAAGGCATAACATATTCCAGAGATGTTTCAACTGAATTTTACTCAAAACAACTTTTCGTTTTTCATTATTGGCAAATGATAGGAATTAGTCAGCAGTTATAATTAAAGATTTAGTTCAGGTGAAAAGTTAAAATGAACATCAAAAATAAATGAAAGCCTTTAAAAGGAAGTTGTGTTCGCACTCTTGCGAAGGGCTTTTATTGTGAAGGAGTTGTAAACGGAAGTTATGTCTCAGCTCGGTTAAACTGGCTAATAATGACAATTTAGACCCGTTAAACTAAATAAACTCGTAGTCTAGCGGTTCTGTTTGGTAAACGAGTACTCATAACACAAGGTTTCGGCAGCAAAATCAATATGACGTTCATGGAAAAAGTTTAAATCAAACACCTCATTTCAAGGACCGGAAGAGCAAAACATAGCCAACTCTGCATTAGCTGTAGCATTTGTTTTCTCACCATATCAACTTTCTTTCCACACGGACTGATATTCTTGTAAAAAATAAATAAATAAGCGTTTCCTGAAAACTTAAACTATTTTAAAATGTCAGTGGACATTGTGGAGGCTAAATATTTTCCAGTTATCTCTCACTTCCGGCTGACGCAGCTGTTAATTAACAGCTTAATTAGCATCTAAACAGCAGGAAAACACCAAAATGAAAAGTATAAACACCTTAACGTACTGAAACTGAATAACCAAGCAAAACAAAAAAGCATGTAACAACATAAAAACATTTAAATAAAAAGCAATTTGAAATACAATCATCACATTTTCATCAAACAGCAGCAAAATCATGAACATTTCAATCCACCTCACCAGGTAGCCAAATCATTAGCGACACATTTTAACACTTCTGCAACTTTTTACGGGCAAATATTTACACACAGTCTAATTAAAAAAACAACAACAATGTCTTACCGTCTGTTTCTCTTGTAGTTTTTGAGACAAATATCCAAACAACCCCCAAAAGCAGTTAATCCGTCAGGTCTCGTGCTACTACACCAAAGGTGTCCTTCACCTCTAGAGTCCCTGTACCACAAGGTGACTGCATAATGGTTCCTACTGGTTTTCTTCCAATTTTGACATCTATTAAACTTTAAAATACCTCAGAGTTTCAGAAACAGTCATTTTAAAGGTGCTTTTGATCCTATGAACTATAGAAGCTTGCTGAGATAACTGGCATAAACGTATTTACTGTGTAAACAAACATGAGACTTAACAAAAATGAAATTAGTCATTGGCAAATTAATTAAAAAATCCCTTTTCAATTTATTCTCAGCATTCTGATTAAATAAACCGAGATTCAACAGCTGTAGTCAAATGCTTTGAGAAATTTTTATCAATTTTAATGCTAAAGGTTTCCACAAACGCTCGACTTTTAGCCTAGTGAACTAGACCAATTCTTGCTTTGCAGAGTTTGTATATATACACATATATAGGATGGCTTGCCAGGCTACTCGACTTTGGCAAAAAGGGTGATCGGATGAATTGCATTTAATCATACAGACCCGTTCTGGTTTTGTTTTTGCCATCAATTAGAACTCCCAAACCCTCTATTTGCACTGTATTTGTGAAAATTGCTTCAAGATGCCCTGGAAAGTCCAGCAGCAACAGGACCATCCCCTCAAATTCATCCAGCTGTGGGATCGGGGCTCTATCAGAGCAAAGCTTCCATCAGTCCTGTATCACTGTGTCAGGACTAAAAATAATTAATTTTATCCATTTTGAGAAAAGACTGTAAAATGTGGAAAAAGTGATGCATTGAGAATATTTCCTGGATGCAATGTAATTATATTTCAGTGTAATATAGAAATGTCTGATAAAATACGTAAAAACAATGAAGCAGCTTTGTAAAACTAAAACATGTCATCTCTAAACATCTGGTTAGCTCAGACCTGCAGAAAGAAGATGCTATATCACAGAAAATATTAAAAAATTCAAATTAAACATTGCAAGAGAAGATCATGCTGTTTGTTCTCTTTTGCATCAAATCAACTTAAATTTCAGTATAAGAGAAGTCATCTTTAGCAAAAAACTTCTATAATTCCAACTTTATCTCAGGACAGAACACTCTATATAGATACACATTCAAAGTGGTGAAAATAATCTTAATTCTTGGGTTTTAAAGTTGAATCAGACTATAATCTGTGGCTTTCTGTTTTAAAATAGGAAAGAGAAGTGACAGAGAAAAAATGGAACATATGAAGATATGTGCCGTTGCTCTGTCCTCACACACACACACTCACACACACACACAGCTTATCATTAAATGCTCCAGGTGAGTTGGTGATTTACACCAGTCATTTCAGAGCCTCTCTGTCTGGCTGTAATGGCTTGGTCCAGGCCCTGCTGGCAGAGAGAGATACTGAGAACTCAAGTGAAGTGCTGAATAGTGACTGTAGGGGACAGCCACACTGCAGCCCAGATCAATTAAAGGTATCTTTTTTGTCTTTTAAATGTCAGAGTTTCAAAATGGTGCACTGTATTCAACAAGATGTGCCCTAAAATCATTTAAGTTTGCCAGATTTTGTACAGAAGGAAAACCCTTTTGGGTTTTTGATGTTTTTACCCTAAATATTGGTTGCCATGTCATTTGGAAAAACAAAATAAAAAACCATCTCGCGCTTATCTGAAGGTAACATTCAGTTAGAGTGGGCGAGGAGAATTCACAGAGTACAATTAGAGATGCACGATAAACCATCGTCAACACTGATATTGGCCGATGTTAGTCATTCTTTAACATATCGGTGTTGGTCCGATATCAAACTGGGCTGCTATTAACAATCGATGTTTATCACCATGTTCTGGTGACGCAGAATTGTGGTGGGGTTAAATATCGGCCATAACAGCAATATTAACGTCAGATATCGATATCGGCTGTAAGTCTCTTATCGGTGCAATCCCAGCAAGAATAGAATATTTCAGAGAAATTTCAAACTAAGCACTGGCCTTTGTTGAATTTCGAGCATGACGAATATTAGATGGATAAGAATTTTGCAGCAACAAAAATTTCCATTCCGCTTATCCAGAGTCGGGTCGTGGGGGCAGCAGCCTAAGCAGAGAGGCCCAGACTTCCCTCTCCCCAGCCACTTGGGCCAGCCGAGAGACATAGTCCCTCCAGCGTGTCCTGGGTCTTCCTTTAGGTCTCCTCCTGGTTGGACGTGCCTGAAAAACCTCACCAGGGAGGCGTCCAGGAGGCATCCTAACCAGATGCCCGAGCCACCTCAACTGGCTCCTCTTGATGTGGAGGAGCAGCAGATCTACTCCGAGCCCCTCCCAGGTGACCGAGCTTCTAGAGGTGCAGCACTGAACCCCATGTAGCCCCTGATTTGTTAACAGGTGTGTAAATGGATGAAAATTCGCTTTCTTTGCACCAATAAGGTCGTGGGTTCAATTCCCAGCAGGGACTGTTTTCATGCTTGTGTGTTTTCCCTTGGAACTCTGGCTTTCTCCCAAAAAAAATAAGAAGTACGTCTGAACACAAACTGGATTAGATAATCCCAGGATGTGAGCAAGGGCTCTGATTGGCTTAGGGACTGTCTGATTAGTTTTCAGAACCAGAAAAAGTTAAATTTAACTACAAGATTAAAAATAAAATGAACAAAATCTGGTTTTATGCTATCGTTCTCACATCATTTAGGTTTTCTAAAGGTTCCTGTCACAATATTTTACTTTTATCTGCCTAAGTAACTGGGCTCGTTCTTTCCTGGGACCAATAGATCACCGTGGAAGCAGGAAATATATTATATCATTGATGATCTTTAACTTAAAGATTTCAGTCCAGTCATCAAACACCACATCAGGTCTCGTAAAATGCCTCTCTGAGGTGATGGAAGTGATTCTTATAAATCATCTCCTCCTCTACTTTCTTTCCACCTATAATAAGCAGAAGCTGAGCGAGTCTTAAATCATCATGTAGAGCAAATTATTATAATCTGACAGCAACCAGGCATCTGAGCAGCACATCCTGAGCCGCAGCGCTGCATCCTGAGTGTTTCTGAGGAGCTTTTTAGTGTGTTTCCATGTGTATTCACACGTCAGGGGTCCCAGGAGATGAGAGGGGTCAACTCCCAGAATACAGTCAGCAGGCAAGACATTTAGCAGCCATCAGTGAGAGGCTGTGTCTCCTTTCACTGGAGCCTAAAGGTGAAGCTTAATAACTGGACACACACACACACACACGCCCAGCTCGCCCATCTTCCTGTGCAGAAACGGGGCTTTGACCTTTATCAGATGGGAGCACTAACACGCTAATAGCCCTGTCCACACTCCAATTAGAGCTGGTAAGAGAGGAGGTGAACAGAGGAGAGCCTGCCACTACACATCTGAATGAGAGATGGGAAACGTACGGGCCGTCAGCGCCGGAGAGCGGAGGGATCGGGAAAAAGAGACGAAACCAGGAAGAAGAGAATGTGAGATGACAGGAGAAGATGATGCCTCTGAAAGCGCTGCTGTGTTATCTGCTGGTGAAAATCAAATAAAAAAATAAACAAATAAAAGACAGGTGTGATGTAGAGGCGCCATAAGCTTTCATTACTCGTTACAAAAAGGAAAACAAAAGTGGGAGCTATGAGACAACTTTATTATTATTGGACGCCGGCCAAATAATGGATAATAAAGATCTCTGAGCCCGAGGCTGATGCTAAATCAAAACGGGGTTTTATGAATTTTGAGAACAGTATTCCACTCATAAAGCAGGCAGCTTTGTTTTGGTAGTTGGGCTTTTTACAGACAATATTTCCCCCTAATATGGCAGCTAAACTAATTTTCTCCTGTGACACACGAGGAAAAACAGTAACGGGAGGAAATGTGACTCAAATGAGCATCATTTGATTTTTGCCAACTTTGACTGCTAAATTATTATAGCTTTGACTCGCTCAGCTGTAAAATGCACTTTAGCAGTGGGGGAAAACAACGACAGGGATTTGTGGGCCAATTTCCCACTGAGTGGTATCAGAAGAGATTGTTGCCCACCGGTGGAAGAGAGATCCAACACTTCTTATCCAGACGGCCGTCATGTAAGCAATAAAACCTCTGAAGCTGCAGAGCAAACATCTTCTGGGTAATTATGCTTCATCACAGTCACGTGGACCTTTTTATCCAATCTGTTTCCTCAAACCAAAGTTGTTTTTGTTTGATTTTATAAATTATTCTGTTATTTGGACCTTTCCCAGCTGGATTTTGCAACCATTCATCATTTGTTTATGTGTATTTTTGCTCAATTTCCATTAAAGTAGAGCTGCTTGATTATGGGAAACTCATGATTATATTTGTTTTTGATAAAAAATTAAATAAAGAGAGAAACAGTAGCCAGAGTTTACGCAGATTTTTCATATTTTAAATCATGTTCTTGAGCCAGTTTGTGCTAAAATGACCCTTTACAAAGTTAATGAAATGTCACTCAGATCCCCTCTGTGGCCAGAATACCGCACTTGCAACTTCAGAGTATCCGGTCCGGTCCCTGTTGGACTTAGTAAAGTGGAGCTGACATGCCTGGTGCTGCAGTCTGCTTCCAGCTTGTTTCCTGCATGTTTTAGATCATGAACACAGCTGATAGACACTAATGAAGGCTGAGGAGACATTTCAGCAGTTAGATTAAGGTGTTAAACAGACCAACGCACAGCGACGAGATAAGTTTCACTTTTGGTTTCACTAACGGACACTAGGGGGTGCTAAAAGCAAACCAAAACTGCCAAGTGTGCCTTTAAGCAGAGTGCAGGCACGATTTGTGTCAGCAGATGGAAGAGTTGAGCTGTTTAAGTGCAGATCAAAGCCTTTAAACTTTAATTTTTACTTAATTATTGAGTCACATGAACAAATTATGAGCAGAAGAATAAAAAAGATGCGCTGCTACGGAAGCCCAGATGTTCAAGCACAGCCAAAAAAGTGTATTTTTTTCAAGAATTCAGATACTTGAAAGTAAAATTTCATGGAGAAATATCCCTGCTGTGCCACATAAAATTAGGGATGGTAACTGAAAAAACTAGAGGCCTTTTTTTCACAATGGCAGAGTGTTTTGCTCTCGTTCTACCACACAAGTTTATTCATGGAAAGGAGTGGGAGTGTGAGCCTTAAGCAAAAGGTGCATGCTTGCAAATGCAACAAATGAAAAGATGTACAAAAAAAATCAGCGGGTGTTCAGATTCACCTGATATTTGGGCAGAAAATCTGTGGTTGGCTGATCTGAAAATCTGGGTGTTTATTTTAAGGTCATGAACGCACCACTGCCAAGCAGCTATGAATAATTGCTAGGTTTAAATTCATGCTGGTGATAATAGCTTTTCTGTATGAAAGATTTCATTTCTAGAATCATAATTTTAGGTTAATCAGATATTTTAATGTATTCTGTTAATGATAATTTTCTGAGATAATTCAGTAGCAGCAGCTCAGAGCTGCTCCAACCCTCAAAAGCAGAACCGGTTCATCTGCAGACAAAATAGTTTTATTCTAGGAGCTGAAATTTAAATTCTATTTATGGCACAGTGATATATTAACATACCATTCTTTTGTTCTGTTTTCCTTTTTGCATAAAGCTTAATTTACCTACAAAATTCAATTAAGTTGTTTTTTATTCTTTAGTTTTTTTTTCTTTGTTTAGCCATCAGTGCGCTTTACAACACGACTAATTTTAATATTTTTTTAGCACCTAAATATTAATTATTCTATTGTATTAACTTGAAATCAGGATATTAAGCCTCATCTCCATGGTGATATTCTTTCCTCTGCATGTTACCTTCTGTTTTGAGCATTCTTATTGTTGTTATCCATCATAATAATAGAAGATATTAGTGGATTCTGTGATAATAACGGTGGTTATTTGATTTGTGACCATGTGTGACAGTGGAGCGGGAGCTGGTTTGGGTGCAGAGCAGCAGGTTGAGCCTCTTCTCTAAGTTGATTGGACAGAGAGTTGATGCGATATGAGACATACCGAGTTATTGAACCCTGGCTGATTGGATGGTAACTGGCAGTGATTGCTCTTTTCTTTTTCAGCTTATCCTGCCTTCTCTAAAGCTCTATCAGTTTCTCAGATGGGTAAACCTCAGAGAGAGAGAGAGAGATGGAGAGTAAGAGACACAACGAGGGCTTCAGGCCTACGTGTAATTAGTATTTAAACCAAATAAACTTTAACGTGTATTAAATGCATGTTTGTGCAAACCTGATACCACCAGGTCTCAACAGCAACACGTGTCACACTGCAGGGTTTAAGAAAAGCACAGATGTGTTCAACAGGGCTGCATTCCATTTAGATGAAGCTCTACTCTTTAACGCTTCCCTATTCCTGCAAGTCAGATTGTCTGCTGGGAAATCAGTCTGTGAGATGGCAATATCAGAATCACAGCACAAATACCAGAGTAAGTGCTGCTCTTAAGGCTTTTATGATTGGACTAAAGCGATGAGGAGTATGTTCCTTCAGAATAAGAGTCTCAAACATGCACACATACCTCAAATTACCTGAAGCGTACAGTTCAGGTTTACAGTAAAACAAAAGTAATAAATTGTATTAATAAAATTATTCTGAAAGCTTCAGCTGTTTGGAGGGAGATGTGTATGCTTGAGACTTTTATTGTGAAGGGTTAATTAAAAATTCTTTGAGTTCTGCTGTGGAGAAAAAAACAGCACCTCATAGCAATAAAATATCTAATTTTCAAAGTAATTTACTCAGTGAAACAGTTTAGGAGCACAGCAAGGCCACACTCATTCAAGATATTTTTTAAACATTTCAACTTTATTCTGGAAATAATATTTTGACTTTAACCTCAACTCTTCCTGTTAGTGTATTGCTCCTTAGTGGACGACTGATTTAAGTTTGGTGAGAAATATTTTGTCTACTAATGCAGAAAATGCCAGTGTGCAGTAACGGCCATTGTTTTCCTCCTCAAACGGAGATACAGCTGATCCCTGTTGAGCTGAGCTTAAAGCGGACATATTCTAACTTTTTTATACAAGTTAGTCATAAGTGCGATACAAAAGTAGTTCTTTGCACAAAACCCCTCTCACATAAAGCAATTGCAGCAGCTTTATTCCAAGTTTCAGTACCTTCCAGAATGAGTCGTTTTAGGGCTCTGTCACTTTAATGCAAATAAGCTGTTGCTGGCCACGCCCACCCACCCCTGATTGGCTGCTATGAGGTGAGGAGTGGGCTTGAAGAATGGAATCCAGAATGGAAGTTTCTCTAAACGTCGACAGGTGTGAGGGGGTGTTATGCTCATTTTCCTTATTGTGACATCACAATAAGGGACATTCTTCACACCAAACTCTGACAGAAAACAGATGAACCGTTTTTATTCCAGTTGGAGTTTTTATAGAGGCAGTAGAGGCCCACATGGCAGCACATAAGGATAAAAGTGAGATTTGCATATGTGCCATCTTTAGAGGTTTGCAGGCTGAGTGGAGTTTAAAGGCCAGATCTGGCCCAAGAGCCACCAGTTGACAATATATCATTCAAATCAGGAAGTTGAGGGATTTCCCAGTGGTTTCCATGTAGTTTTTGGTTGTTTTAGCGTATCTAACCAGAATAACACGATTCGTCTTGAGTTATGGATGTGTTCCCACTCCTCCTATATATAGTGTAGCATCAATGTTACGTGGGACGAAGATTCAGCCCGTGAAACAGCCCAGAGCAGAAACACCTCTACCTAAGGCTGGAACAAGACTCTTCCAGTACCGACTGAAAGTTGTACAATATTTAACAAGTTCCTTTCCTCCCACCTTGCGCTGCATGGTTATCTAAACAGTGCACAAACCAGAGGCACAGAGGAAAAGCTTCAGTCATTAGTGCTCCAAGTGCCATTATTCAGTCTATCCATAGCTATCTCTCTCTCTCCCTCGCTCGCTCGCGCGCTCTCTTTCACTACTTTCAATCACACTAATGTAGACACCCACGATTCAGTGGTGCAGGTGGGTGGGCTTCAGAGAGCAGATACAAAAAAGCTTCAAAAAGAGAAAAAGAATGGAAGAAAAAATGTATTTTTCTGCTCCGTGTTGAGTTTGACTCCCGTTTAATTTCTGGAAATGACCCAGACCGTATTAAATGTGACAAAGAAATGAAAGAAAAGGGAATTACAGATTTTAATAAAAGGACAGAGGGAGATGAGGAGGTGATGATAGCAAATCTCAGGAGGGAGCGAATCAAAGACGACGCCGAGAAGAAAGACCATCACCGCGTTTAGCCTTTAGCTGCAGGTGAGCATTTAAAGCTGCTGCTGCTTATTCTCCACCCCATTACAGAGCCAATGGAAGGTTCCGGTTCTGTTCAAGAATCATCGGAGTGGTTTTGTTTTAAGCCACGGCGCTGCTCTGTAGCCTGCAGGAGAGAAAATATCAAAGTCAGAAGAAAAAGAAACAGAGAGTGTTGGTTTTATCACCAGGGGAAGGTTGAGTCAGTAACTGCTTACAGAGCTGGAGGAGAGAGAAGGCCGTGCAAGGCGTTCAGAGAAACAATAAGCCACGTTCAAGATTTAGACACATAATTAATTTAGCCTCTCATCATTAATTCAATCACAACTGAGAACAACTTCCACTGGAAAAATCTAAATGCAAAAAGAAAAAATGTGAAAATTAGGAACATTTTCTCATACAAATACACCAGAATGGGAAAATTATAGAACATTCATCATTTTCACTCTGCTTTCTGACTGAACTTATTCAGCAATGTATTTATTTTATCTCCCAGGAACTCAGAACAGGACGCAGGAAAAGAAATTAACGTTGAACGTGTCTTTGTTTAGTTAAAAATGTGTTTCAGAACTGGACAATAACTTAAATGAAGGAAAATGCATAAAGTAAAAGCAACGTTTATCATTTCAGACAGCATGCAGTCCTGGAATAGGAATCCAAATGGACAAAATGGAAAAAGCACAGACAGCTGACAACAGTTGTCCAATAATGTTCTTAGTTTCCTGTAAATGCATGGATGTCAGAATGATTTTAACACTTATCCTGTACCGTGATATAATGTACGTCAATTTTTTGTTGCTAAGTCCGTCCCCCGTCCCGTAGAGCCCCATGCAATTTGAGTTGAGTGCTGCTCAACATTAGCCAATAGCGTTAGAGATCCACTTACGCACAGACGTCAATCACAGAGCATGTTATCGAAAGAGTCTTTAATAAATAAATATATCTAGATATATATGAATAAACAGCATATTGTGAGAATAATAATTGTAAAACGATGTGTTTTAGTTCTGTTGCAAAGCTAGTGGGGCACATTCACGAATGAGAGGTGTTGCCTATGGAAGTAGGGAGAGGGGCTTAAGGTGCAATACATTTTTTCCACCTCTAGATGGTGCCCTCTAAGAAAAAAACTCCAGATTTCGGCTTTAAAGTAGCTCTCCGGAGTTTTCTTTTATCTGATGGCACCATCTAGCGGCTGACAAGCGTATCACACAAATAGTCGGGTCGACTCTGTAATTTAAGGTGGCGACTGCACGTTTCTTGTTTATGAATGTGCTTCTGTAGCCGACAAACAGCTAAAACACATTGTTTTACAAGTATTATTCTCATGTCATGTTGTGTTTTCATATATTTATATTTTAAAGACTTACTTGTCCGTGACAAGTTCATCAACTCTGCATCAGCCAAGGTACTTCCTTAAATTTGAAGCATGTAAGCGGTAGTCTAACGCTATTGGTTAGTTTTGGTTTGAAAAACGTATTTATGGTAAAAAAATTAAATCATCATCTGCAAACTGCAGTTTATCTTTACTCAGGTTAATATAACGTCCTATCAGATTCCTTCATAATACATGTCCTGCAGGTTTATAATCTGAATATTGATTATTTATTAGTAACAAAATTCTGATTACAATGCAAAAGGCATAAAGGGTTTTCCTTTGTCAGTTTTCAAAACATTTTTGTACATATGATTGAATTTTATCTGTTTTAAGACCTTTTAAACTATAAATAATTCATCAGTGAGGTTTGCTGTGGCCGGATGTATCAAGAAGATGATTAATATGTATTTAAATGAAGATAAATGGTTGTGAATTTATTCATTTTACCACAAATCTGCTGATAAACACATTAATAAACTCTAAACATAAAAAAATACATGATTTCATACAGAATGAGACAAAAGCAAACAGATGAAGATAAAGGAGGAAGTGAAGATGAAGATCTAGTCAAGGAGCTTTAAATTCAGTCTAAATTAAACTTTCATGCATGTTAAAAGAGCCATTAGCATTCCTGGTCATAGGAGCTTCATTTGCATTAATTACAGCATCAATCCTTCTGTGTCTCATTAAATCTCCAACACAACCGTATGCAGTTTGTGTGACTGTGGATGAACCCTCTGAGCGTTATATCATCAGAAATATTACAGATTGAAACGTTTATTTCTCCACCTCCATCACGTTGTCCCCTTCCTGGAGGCTGAGTGGTTGCAGCATCTCCATGGCGACTGATCCAGTTCCAGGACAGGGAAGCTCTTCATGATTGTGCCATTGTGGAGTAATTGGAGTGTAATTGGTGCTTAATGGTCTGTTTGTTGATAACTGTGGAGATTCTCCAACATCGTGGACATCTATTGATTAAAAAAATTCTTTCCAATCACCATGTTCACATCGATTTTCCTCTCAAGTCTCTCAGGATGTGGTTTAATTGAATATCACATAACTTTATGAAGCTGTCTCTCAGGCTGACACTGTAATTATGTCTCGAGGGCTCCGTCACGTGCGGATCCCAGAGCTTTTTAACCCTTATCTTTACAACGATGACAGCTTTTCTCAACCCTACATGTAATATTCTGCTCTTACAACTCATTTCAGATCATCTTCTCCCGGCTTCTCCCTGTCTTTCGGTTTATAGGCCAGCAGACACATGTGGAGGCTCCCCAAATGCTTCAGCGCCCATTAAGAATTCATCAGCAGCAAGATGGTCCTTTTTTAATCAAGTCTGTGTGATCTTGCAGATGGATTCAGCCTCAATGACAGAGGGAGAAATGAAAGTGTGGAAGATTAGAAGTGTGTTCATTGCCGTTTTGTGCAGCGTTTTATTCTGGAGGTTTGTTTTATTATTGTGGGCGACTGATTGTGTTATAAAATGAGGAAAAAAATCAGAAGATACAAACCATATCACGAATAACGGCCTTGTTACCAACAGATCCTACAGACGTATTGAAATGAAGCAGTTTAGCTGAGTTGGACATTAGATGGGAGACCATTTGTTAAAACCTAAATTCTTTTAGTCTGATTTCACTCCTTTTGTCTTTCCAAGTGGAATATGTACAAAATGTTTTACTCTATTCTACTTTCTCCATCTTCAAGGCTGAATGTTGACGTTAAAACCACTTCTGGCCTTAAAGCACCCAGCTGGAGCATCAGGATTAGTACCTTCATCAGAAACCTGCCACATCCAGTCCTGTACATGTCTACTGCCCCCTGGTGGAGTATCTATAGGTGGTTAGGGTTGATTTAATTTTCTACAGTTAGATTGTCATAGAACTACAAAATAAAATAAAAATGAATATTATATGATTGCTATATTAACATTGGCAACTGAACGGTTCAGTTAAAGGTTCAAAATGTAAGAATGAAGTAAGAATGACATCCTGTGGTCAAATTTGGGTACTGCAGCCCATTTTTATAAACATAAAGTTACTTTCTCACTACTGTTCCAGAAGAGTCTAGATTACACGTGAACAGTAAGCTGATAAATACATTGTCATATCTGGTGTTAGCACTCTTGGGTGTTTTACGGTAGGGAGCATTTACTACACTTATTACGGTAATATGTCCAGCATTATAGGAAGTGTGGTTTGCCATCTTGCTGTTAGCTTGCTGCTACAGTTCTGAACGACTCATTAAAGGAAGTAAATCATCACTACTTACTCATTATTCACTTCACACATACATTTCAATGTAACATAGAGTTGTTGGTAATTGAAAAAGTAGCTTGACATATTTTTAGAGCCGACTATTTGCTTCTAAATCACCGTTAGCACTGCTAGCTCAACGTTAGCCTTCAGCCTGATTTACCCGATATTAGAGTAAAAAAAGATGAAAAAGTGACTTTTGAAAAAACAAACATGGAGGAGGAAGAGCATGCAGCATTCTTCCATCATCTTGTTTCTGATTGGCTACACGTCACATTCAACAGGCAGCACACTCATTTGTCCTTGGATCAAGACAATCCACCATCTTTAATATGCTCAATTTGTGATTGGAGCGGACCTGACGTGCTTCTGAGCAGACCAGAACGCTCTTAACACACCGCACATAGCAGGAATGTCTGAAAAAAAAATTACTTTTAGACCAATTAAGGTAATCGGCGCTTCCTCAAGATTGTCCATGGGGAAGGACTGGATCAAAAATCTGCAACCTTATCTTGCATCAACAGTATTAACTAGGGATGTAAGAAAAAATCGATATGGCAATATATCGTGATATTTTTTCCTGTGATATTATATCAATAGTCAAAAGCCGTGTATTGAATTTTTTGAAGAATTTACATGCAAATATTTGTGTATTTTCTTTTCTTTTGGTGCAATTCAAACGCCAAACACTAGTTGGCAGCAGTGTGCAATGGGTTTTGTTTCCACCATTGAAACGTAAATCCCTCTATTATGGTTCAGATACTTCATGTTAAGCATGTTACGTATCAGTTTGGACTGTTTATTGAATTTTCCTTTCCTTTCAGTCTAAAAAAATCGCTAATATCGTCTGCCTGAAAGTATAGCAATGTATTGCAATATATCGTGATATATCGTATCGTCTCCCCTGTATCATGATACGTATCGTATCGCCAGAATTTTACCAATACACATCCCTAGTATTAACTAAACAAATACACTTAAGATCATCAAAATGTTTCCTCATTACCACCACAGAAACAACACAGAGTTTAATTTTGCTGTAATTTACCGTAACTCAAGCTAATGTTAGCTGCACTTGCTAACAGGTGCAATTAATGCTAGCATATGCTAACGAGTAAATCATGAACTCAGAGTAAGGTTATGCTAACAGAACAAAACTAGAGATAAGCACCTATAAAAACATCTTTAGCATCACAATCAGGTGTGTCACGTCTAAAACAGTCCTGGCAGAAACAAGCTCAGAAATATGGATGACTCTAAGATCTCTCTGCTTCAACAGAAGGTCACAACATTTCAGTCCCTCATCTCCAAAACAGCTGCTGGTAACTGTCTCTGCAGTAAAACCCACGTGGAGAGATAGTGTCCAATAGAACATAACTTCTCCTAAAAGTAGACATGAAAGATAAAGAAAGCTCAGAGTTTAATTTTTAAATAAAAGCAAAAATCTCTCAGTTATCAGATCAAAGATTCCTCCCAGCAGGGTGACAACAGCTGACTGATCAAGGTCCTTGAATTAGTTTAGATTAATTAGAGCAGAACTTCTAACTGAAATGGGAAGAGTAGCGCCCGAGTGTGGATAAACATCAATGCTTCCATTTTCAGCTGCATTTCCATCACATGAACAGGATGCAGATAAATAGTGTGGAACTGTATCAAAGTGTTCTTTTTAAAAACATCAAACCAGGAAAAAAATATCAAAATGAGCCCTCTCAGACAGTCCAATGACTCATAATATAAATATAATCTCTTTTATCCTTATTGGGATCCATTATTCCTCCACTTCCAATCCCAGAAGCGTCTGAATTAAAGCTCATGTCTCCTGTCACTGGAAACACTTTCCAAAACAGAACATTTTATCAACAAAACCACAAACATTATGCTCAAATACAAAAGCCTTGCTGGAGCTCATGCATGAAGCAGATTGAATGAAAAAAGAGAAAACAGAGAACAGAGTGTTTATTTTAGTAATGAGCTCTTGTCTTCACAGTATCCACATCCAGCTGGTTTCTTTTTGGAGCTCTGCTTCGACTGCTGTTGCACAAAACACTGCTGAACTTAGACATGACCGATTTAAGGCGGCTATGGTGATCTATAGCAGCAGCAAAAGCCCAGTTGTTTACTGTTAAGTGTCAAAAACATGTCATTTTCTATTCTAATTCTCATCTGCTTTCCTTATATTTGTTGTCAGTTCACCACCATGCTTTTTTTAAGCTTTATAATTAGTAATTAACCCTTTAAAGTAACAATAGCCAATTTTTTTTAACTTTAAGCTAGAGCTTAATATTGATCTCAGTGATTGTTGAGTTAGACTTGACTAGTTTCATATCTGACACCACTCTGCAGCCCTCTGCTGACCAAAAACCGCACTTGATAGTTTTGTGGAGCGGGTAGGTGTTCTAGATGGCGCTCTTATCCACGTTATTCTCACGGCCCGTGATGCTTTGATGCAAACAACTTCTGGTCCGCATTTGTTTACATTGAGACGATGCGATTCCTTCATGCTAATCCTCTTTTTATGGGCTTTTAGAGACTGAAAACATGCATGAACACCAGCTGTCACAGCTCAAACGGGACACCGTTACACTCCGTCTGCCTACTGAAGCAGAAAGGTGGGGGGGATGATCTTAAAGTCTGGCCAAAGCTAACGTAACGTAGCATTTTAGCTACTTTCTGAACTCAGTTGCATCTGACAGTGAGGCAATAAACAATCTTAAAGCTCTGAGGCTTGTCAGTACCTACATCGTAATAAGGTTGTCGGTGTTTTGTTGAAAGAGTTGGGACACGATCTTATTTACTTAAAAGCAGACGTAGAGCAGAGTCAGAGCCTCATCACCAAGCCTGGGTTTTAGTTTCTACATCGGGTGAAATACAAACAGCAGGATGGCACTTTTAGGTTAATAACAGCAGTCTAAACGCACGTTAAATTATAACTATTCAGAAAATTGTATACATGAAATAATTCCTGTTGTTGTTGTGAGACTGCTGTCAGATCTCTTTACTACTCGGCGTCTCTTCTCCGGAGGTTTGTCATATCCAACTACAAAGTAGGATGCGGATGTTCCTCTCTGGGTGTTTTCACAATAAAATGAAAGGAACGCACAAATAAAGTTTGTGGTGGTTTCAAGTTAAGATTTTTCAGCCACATCCTTCTGGGTTCATCTCTGGAGAGGCGGCGAGAACCATACCGACGCTACAGCTGCACGCTCTCTCACTCTGGAGGTGCTAGTTCTAAATATCGCTCTTGTAGCTATAAATTAAATTTTTTCTGGTTATTAGTACAAGCACGAACAGCGCAACATCTTCCCGAGGAGCGTGACTACATTTTTCGGGGTAAATATTTTTTTCAATCCTCTTCAAATGTTCAAATAAACTGCTACTAGCAACAAAACCTCACAATGCAAACCAATGAGTATGTGCTACTTCCGGTATCTCACCGGATGTTGCTAGCGTTTGCATGCGTTTCTCCATGAGGCTACTCAAAAATAACGTGGATACCTGCTTTTTGGCTGTTAGCTGTAATGCTAGCGGTTAGCATTTTCAGTTCGCTGATCGTCAATAAAAAGCACAAGAAGAAGAAAAAGAAGTTTGCTTTTTTGTTGGCGGAGCCTGGAAGTAAAAGTAACAGAGTAATGTCTTTGGAGGTGAAGCAAAGAGCTAAAACCAGAGTGAACATCAGCGCGGCCTACGCTAGTTTGAGGGAGCTAAAGGAGGCTACAAAATCACGGACTGATGGTGACCTGGCTTTGTTGCTACTGGACTTGTAAGTAATAATATTTTTTATTTCATGGTTTATTTTAATATTAGTTGGCTCATGTTAGCGTTAGTTTGTTGTAAGCACTAGCTACAGCAGGCTGTAGCAGGGTTGTTTACAACAGTTGTAATTCCACTTTCAACCAGTAGGGCAGAGAAGCAGGAAACTACTCACTGTTACTTTAAAGGACAGGTTAGTCATAAGTTTTAGTCAATATATCTTATTATCATTTTTACGTATTAGGAGTAGGACTGGACAAGCCGTCACTTCTTCCTGCTCTCTTTTAAAACACCTTTTGTTTTGATTTATAAATAATTTTGTTGGAAATTTTATGTTTTTAACAAGTTTTTCCCCAGTATTTGTTGTGTTTACATTTGAATTGTTCAAAATGAAAAAAGAAACCAATAGAAATATTATTACCTTAAAATTATAATTGTAAAATTACATTGCATTATGGCCCTCATGGCCCTGGATGAATATACAATGCAATGAAACATTTTCATAGCACATTTCACCTGCACCTATGTAAAACTGCTCAAAAAAATCTAATCAACTGGACTTGGTGAAACAAAGGTGTTTGCACCAAAGCTCATCAGCAGCAACAATCTTCTACTTGATTTAAATTTCAAAAGGTCAGAGGTCAGAGACAAGGTGAAGGAAGCCAAACAGATGTTAGACAACCACCTGCTGCTGAGGAGAAAAGGGAAGTGGAGCTTATTTTCAGGACTCTGTCATTATTTTCTGGTTCAGCTCTGAGCTGCTTCAACTCACAAAAACTTGAGTCAGGTTTGAAATCTTAGGTGAAACAGTACCTGAGGTTAGCTCTGCATGTTGGAAAAGGTGCTCAATTAGTCGTAGACTTAGTCCTTCTGCCTCTCGGCTACAGTGAGTAGAAAGTATTTCCTATATTATCTCAAACAAGTTAAAAGATTCTATTCAGCCAACTCAGGACAAGGAAAATGTTTCTTCTAGCATTGCCATCATAGCGACATGAAAGATTCAGTATCTGCATCTCGTACCGAACAAGAACCATCAAGAGGAACAAAACAAACAAGCAGGAGCTCCCAGTTTTATGTAAGCTGCCCATTAAGTAAGTAAACCCCCCAGTAAGCTGCACCTACTGGGGGATTTTATGGATTTATACATAATAAAACATTTTAATTTATCCTTTTCATGCTTTCAAACTTACTTCATCTATACTTGAAGCCACTGAGACAAAGTAGAGTAATCAGAAATGTACCAACATGAAAAATAAATAAAATAAAAAGCAGAAGTAACTGGTCCCGTTTCCAGCAGTTAAAATAAAAGGTAATATGAAATATTTAGTGGACTTCAAATGAATATTTCAGAAGTGAAAGCCCATTTTTAAAGTTAAAAGTAACTCTTGAGAAAGATGGGATGATGTATTTGTCAGCAGGTGATCCAACCAGACAACATATGCTCTTCTATTTAACGCTTTCTGTGTCTAAATAAGAGCCAGCTGGGCTGAACGAGACCGGGTTTACGAACACAAACCATAAAAAGTTGAGATTTATGAGGACAACCATGCTTAGAGTTAAAGGTGCAATATGTAAGAATGAAGTAAGAAGACATCCTGTGGTCAAATTTTGGTACTGCAGCCCATTTTTCTATCCAAAAAATTACTTTCTCACTGCCGTTTTGGGAGTTTCATGAGTCTTTCCAGTTTTACGGATCAGCACCAGAAGATTCTAGATGACAAGCAAAGATGAGTCATACATAGTAAGCTGATAAGTAGATAAATACGTTGTCATATCTGATGCTAGCACTCTTGGGTGTTTTACGGTAGGGAGCACTTACTACACATATTACAGCAATTTGCGTCCAGCATTAGAGGAAGTGTGGGACTCATTCACTTCACACATATGTTTCACTGTAATATCGAGTTGTTGGTGATTGAAAAAGTAGCTTGAGATTTTTTTAGAGCTGACTATTTGCTTCTAATTCACCGTTAATGCCTCAAGAACATGTTAAAAACAGAAAAAGCAAGATTTTCATTGGCGTGGGTCTTTAAGGGATAGACTCTTTAAGGTGTCTTGTACAAGACTAAAAAATACACCTCAGTGGGAGTAGGTTTGTAATTAAAAATAACCTTTTCATAGAACGAACTTGAATAAAAATGCCAGTTGAATAAGTTTAACAAACTGAAGGAGATTCCAGGATATTTCCTTCCTCTGTACCAGAGCTGTTGTTCCTCTCAAGGTTAGAGAGTCAATTCTTCTGGTCCAGATATGTTATTCTGAGTTTTTCGTCATAACGCTGCAGCGCTGGATCGCCACAAGGGGAAAGGATGGTTTTAAACCATCTAAGAAAAGGAAAAGTTCTGTCACTCTGAAAGAAAAACTATAAAAGGTCTTTTAACTCGTCTGAACAAATGTGTCTTATACTTTTCTGGAATATTTTAAATATTAGCTCAGAAATACAATAAAATAATGAGGTTTCCAAGGACCTTCCCTAAGTTCTCCTTAAAAAAGGAAAAACACAAGATGTTTAAACTATGAGAGATCTTTAAATTTACCTGAAATGACCAGAGATTTTAATTTTGTCAAGTCAGGATTTTACTCCGTATAGTTATAATAATGGGCAAAAACATGAAAAAAATAATGATCGATGATAATGACTAAAATTCCAAAACAAGATAAAATTAAAAGATTTACTTATATTTATTAATGTAGCTATTTGATTATTTTTAATTTATTTTAAAAAGAAACAATTCAAAAAATCTTCCTATTAAGTTGTTTTTTTTTTAGTTTAGAGGTGATAATAGTAGGGTAAGGCTATATGGAAATGATGCATCACAATTATTGTGAAGGGATTTATTACTATTACTTCTATTATGACTGTATTATAATGTAAATGTGTGAAAAATGTGCATAAAGTACTAAAATGAGTGTGCAAACAGTAGAACCGGCAGCATTACTCCATCCATACGACTGGAAGAATAACCCAAGCAGAAATTCTTACATGGAACCTTTACAGAATCCCTCATATATAAATGCACAACGCAAGACAGCAAACAAATGAGAACGTCTCCTCCCACATTTCTCCAAACGAGCGGCGGTGGTTTTAAAATGTGTCCCAGAGAGGATAAGAAGTGTAGGAAGTGAGCAGCGCAGCCTGCAGTTATAAAAGATGACTGATGTATGTAGCAGATGGAGAGTGTTTTACGGCCTGTAGCAGCACTCCATTTAAGTGTGTGTAAAATTGATGGCCAACCATTATTGACCTATGTAGCCAGAACAGGACTGAAAGCCGGTCCCCCACTTTGAGGGAAGAGGGAGTTCTCTTTCTGTTTTTGACACGGGGAGCGTTTGATTTATGTAACTCTGCAGCAGGTTGGCGTTTCAGCCGCGCGGGTTTGCTATAGATTATTTTTTCTGTGGTATTAGAAACAAAAGATAGACGAGGAGTAAGTGATAAAAAGGCAGAGGAGGTGACAAGGTATGAGAAAAATATGAAATGTGAATTATTAATTAGAAGAAAGTGAAATATGGAGGGGAAGAATGAAAAAGAAGTAATGGGAAATGTTTGACTGAGCAGTTAATCAAATTATTTTACTATATTTAAATTTGCAAGCACGCTCTTATGTTCTGCCCTTTCCCCAGTGGTGCCCTCAAGGGGTGGTCAGGGGTGGCCATGGCCACCCCTAGAAAATTGCTGCCCCCCCAGGGAAGACCAGTGTTAATAAATCATATTAATGTGCATATTGTCTTTTAATAAAAAAGAATAAAATGAGCAATGCAATGCATCGCCACAGGCTAAACTCTCCCAGAGTTACCACGAGGACCAGTTTGGTGTGCCACCCCAAAATTTTCTTGGGCCCCGTCTGGCCAACCTTATCAAAATTGTCTGGGGGCGCCCCTGCCATTCCCTGAGACCAAACTTGTGGGTCTTATGATGGCATTTTGTCTGTAAAAATGGCAGAACAAGGGCAAAACACACCGACAGCATTAAAACATAGGCCTCTATTGTTGTGACCTTCGTGCTGTTCCATTTCCAAGCACCAGTGCCTGAGATAAAACAAACAAAAATGTATTTTTGACTTCCTGTTTGGACATACGGGCTTCCGTAGCAGCTTTTCTCTGCCTTTAATTGCAACAATCACCGTGTTTCCTTTATGTGACTGATCGATAAGTAGAAAACTACATTTAATTACTTAGTGTCTGCTAAACAAACATTTTAACGGTAAAACGATGCATATTGGATTAATCTCTTACCCTAAACAGATCTTTGCATTTGAATGGTTATGTGCCACCTGCTGATTTAATGGGGTAACTGCAGCTTCCTTAAAATGTGAACTCTGAATAGTTCACCTCAGCCAGTTTAAAGAATTTAGGATTTAAATTTTGACCAAAACAAAGGTTGATTACAATTTTCTCTATTATAAATTTACAGATCAGGTGAAAAAACACATTAAATGTTCACATCACATTTTTCCAGAGTAAACTCACCTGCTGCCGTCTCGTGCGTGCCTTTTCCACATTCTGGATTATTTAGCCTTGTTGGTATGTTGGGCAGCACAGGTGTCTTGACAACCACAAATCAATCCATGCGGGTGCTTGTAGTGCTTTTCTGCTCAGAAGGACCCCCACCAGGCTCTTCACTGTTGTTAAACCAATAATAATTAAAAACCTCACCCCACTGCGCAGACATAATTAGAAATATGGTCATTTAAAGTCAAAGCAGTGCACCAGATGGAAAAACATCTCCATCTAATTTAGAAAAATAACCACCAAAATCTTTTTACTGTAAAAACAATAAAATTAAACAATAAAACAAACAATCCCACAGCAGGAAACAATCAACACAAGAGAGATCTGCAGAAGTACCCATTGCCACCACCCTGAACACAAAAACAGCTTAATAAACTTGGATCTAATGCTGCATACAAGAATTATGAAAACTCACACTGAAATGAGTCATTATCAGGATACGAGGAATATTTTCTGCCATTTAATAGTCAGTGAGTTTAATCAAATAAAAAATGTTCACATTGGAGAACCTGTTCACTTATTCACTAAGAAACCAAACAAATGCAGAGAAACGTTAAATGTCACCAATAAAGCTGACGTTGGCTCATTTAGCACTTTAGTGAAGTACCAAAAGGTGACTGAATGAATAATGAACATGAACATTTTATTCCATGTGAGTTTTCAGTAACTCTGTGTCATGAGGGAGGACTTTTACTTAAAATATTCTCTGCAAACCTACAAAACAGCATAAAGTGGAATTAAGTCAGTTAGCATAGCCTGCTGTTGAACCATCTGCCTGCACGTTTGCTGAGTGAAAACAGAAAATGATCTGGAAGCTGAAAAACCCACATACATATGAGAACAACACCAAACTGTGAGCAGACATGGATGCAAACACACATGTTTACTTTATCTAAATTGTATTCTTTGATGTGTTTGGCTAGCAGGTTAGCATGAACATAAAGATGAAAGTACCAATCCTAATGCTCCATCTGGTCACTTTAGGCCAGAAATGGTTGGATTTGAATTTGCAAGCACTTCTGAACTACTTAAAGAGTTTTTTAGGTTGTTTTATTCAAATCTTCCCTCTATTAAATATATATTTTTACATTTTTACATATAATAATATATTTATAATAGGGGTGGGACTCAATTAAATAAATAATCTAATTAATTAGAGTCTTTGCAATTAATTAATCTTGATTAATCACATTTTAATCGTTCAAGACAATTTGCGCCCAAGCATCCATCCATCCATCCATTGTCTTCCGCTTATCCGGAGTCGGGTCGCGGGGGCAGCAGCCTAAGGAGGGAAGCCCAGACCTCCCTCTCCCCAGCCACTTGGGCCAGCTCCTCCGGGGGAATCCCAAGGCGTTCCCAGGCCAGCCGAGAGACATAATCTCTCCAGCGTGTCCTGGGTCTTCCTTTGGGTCTCCTCCCGGTTGGACGTGCCCGGAAAACCTCACCAGGGAGGCGTCCAGGAGGCATCCTAATCAGATGCCCGAGCCACCTCAACTGGCTCCTCTCGATGTGGAGGAGCAGCGGGTCTACTCTGAGCCCCTCCCGGATGACCGAGCTTCTCACCCTATCTCTAAGGGAGAGCCCAGCCACCCTGCGAAGAAAACTCATTTCGGCCGCTTGTATTCGCGATCTCGTTCTTTCGGTCACTACCCAAAGCTCGTGACCATAGGTGAGGGTAGGAACGTAGATCGACCGGTAAATTGAGAGCTTCGCCTTTCGGCTCAGCTCCCTCTTCACCACAACAGACCGGCACAACGCCCGCATCACTGCAGACGCAGCACCAATCCGCCTGTCGATCTCACGCTCCACCCTTCCCTCACTCGTGAACAAGACCCCGAGATACTTGAACTCCTCCACTTGGGGCAGGACCTCGTCCCTGACCTGGAGAAGGCATTCTACCCTTTTCCGACTCAAGACCATGGTCTCGGATTTAGAGGAGCTGATTTTCATCCCAGCTGCTTCACACCCGGCTGCGAACTGCTCCAGCGAAAGCCGGAGATCACGTTCTGATGAAGCCAACAGGACCACATCATCTGCAAAAAGCAGAGACCTGATCCTTAGGTCACCAAAACGGATCCCCTCACCACCTTGGCTGCACCTAGAAATTCTGTCCATAAAAGTTATGAACAGAATCGGTGACAAAGGGCAGCCTTGGCGGAGTCCAACTCTCACCGGAAAC
>SSNS01000004.1:2248311-2336009 GCA_006937985.1 Aphyosemion australe | reverse complement strand
GGGTTTTTATCTCAGGGAACTTTTATTTTCTCAGGTGAAATTTGATTGTTTTAGAAGATTTTTCTTAATCCACACTTTTATTTTGGAGGGTAATATTTATGTGTTGCTGTACTTAACGCTTCAGCTGCCATATTGGATCTAAACCAAGGTGTGAATGAGCATCATCAACTCCTCACACACACACACACACACACACACACACACACACACACACACACACACACACACACACACACACACACACATACTGAATCAGCTGTGACTGACAGCAGAGCAGCTGGACGGCATCACGCCCGTTAACAGAGTCTAGTTGATTACAGCAGCAGCTGATGGATATCTGGTTCTGTTGGGCTCCTGTTGAGTGATGCTCATGTGGTTTTTAAGGTGGAATTATCTCAGATGTTGGTGACAACTCAGAGCTGTGAAACCTGATGCACAAAACTCAGATTATTCTATTAAGAATCATCTAAAACATTATAGATGTCAAAACTAAACATCTCAGTTTGAATTTATGTTGTTTTCTTCTATTCATCCTGTTTTTCTAGCAGACCAACCACTCCCCCTAATGGCCAACAGCTGAAACTGCAGGTACATTTCAGACCTGCAGACTCAAATTACATTGCAGACACAAGTAACATCCAGCCCGCCAAACCGATAGAACGCTCTGATTGGCAGGACACAAGACTGTTGGGGCCTGCTGAGGCTCTAATGGAGCGTGGCAAGACCGACCTTTAATAGAACATGGGGGATTTTTTAAATTTATTTTTTGCATTTTTTTAAATTTTATTCAGGTCAATGAGCATAATAATATAACGTACACTAATTACAATAGACAAATCTTTACATTGATAATATGGTTGTAATAATGAAAAATTATCATTTCAAATTTTTTTTAGACATTTTATTAGTTTAGTAGGTGTTTTTTTTTTTTTCTAAGACACAGGGTAAAATATTCTCTACTATTGGTTAGGGGTTCAGTAAAGCTATTTCTCAGGCAAAATAATCTCCATACAACCCATAGCTCAATAGATGAGCATTACAGAAAACCTACCATTTACAGTTTTAACCTGTTTATTCTTTTTTTTCTTACTTAATCTAAAACGTACCAAAGTTAATAACAGAAAACAAGATTTTTTTCTCCAACAAGGTGAATTTGCAGAAAACTCATCAGGTGAAACTGGGAAAATTAGAATATAGTGCAAAAATCTATTTATTTCGGTAATCCAGGTTAGACTGAAAGACCATCTAAAGGCTCAGGAACACTTTGCAGGTGTTCTGGATTCATTAGCTGATTAGAGTGTGACACTTTAAGTCTAGAATATTGAACCTTTTCACAATATTCTAATTGTCTGACATTTTGAATGTGGGATTTTCATCAGCTGTAGCCATAATCATCACAATTATAACAAATAAAGGCTGAAATATCTGGATTTGTAACGAATATATATCATATATTAGTTTCACCTTTTAAATTAAATTATTGACATAAATGAACTTTTGCACCATATTCGGACTTCAGATTACAAAACTCCCATTTCAGTGTTTAATTCTCAAAAGCATAAACTCATGAAGGGCTGAAACTGTTCCAGACCCCCCCGTCAACACACACACACATACACTCACTCTCACACACACAGGCCACCGTGACCTCTTTCAGGTGGATGGTAACTGAAGTAGCTCCTTGCTGCAGTCTTTGTGCAACACAATAATTCAGGTGCAGTCAGATGTAAAGGTGAAACCGAATCCCTGCAGACACCTAATAGCTGTGAGCTGTAACTGTATGATACCTCCATTCTTTAGTGAGGAGTTTACCAACCTTTCTGTTTTAATTTGGAGGAAAAACTGAAGATGGAGGGCTGCAAAAACAACATTTCAGCTGGACGAATCCAAGGGTGATCCAACTCAAATGGGAAAAAAAACACAAAGAAGCATCTTTCTGTCTAAGACCAACAATCAGCAGATTGTTGTCTGGACACCAGCTCACTAACTGTTCCATTACAGCTTTGTCAGATGTTTCATTATGTCTAATGAGTCCCAGCACTGTCATGTCATCAGCAGATATAATAAGCAAAGGACCACGTACACATCCCTGAGGAACTCCTGTTTTCAATATGAAAAGCAAGAAGAACAAAAAGTTCCAAATCCAGTTGAAATAAATTTGTTAATGAATGTAGATTATTGTTTACCTTATAAAAGGTATGATGCATGCTGGTAACTGGCCTGTATTTGACATAGCTTCATCACCCCAAGGCACGTTACAATACAACCAGTCATTCACACACACATTCACACATTGGTAGTGATGAGCTTCAATGTAGCCACAGCTGCCAAACAGAAGCAAGGCTTCCAAGCATAGGTGCTATTGATCTCTCCGACCACCATCAGCAGGAAAGGTCTTGCCCAAGAACACGACTGTGACAGATGGGGCTCGAACCTGCAACCCTCCTGTTACGGGGTGGGCACTTAACTCCTTGCTTCCTGCAAGTTTGCCAGATTTAGACACATTCAGGCTATGTTTCATCCATATTCAGCCCCGTCAGTCACAATTATATCTAATGATTAGCCCCACCCACAACCAGCCCTGAATCACTCCTTGTTCTGCACATTGACTTCATAAAAGCTCTACTTTAGAGCATCCAAAGGTGTCAGGAAAAGATCTTCAGACTAAAATCCCTCAGATATCAGACTTCAGATGAAAAAGAATCTGCATCCTAACCTAATCTGCTCCATGTAGGTGGTAGGTCCAGGTGGAGGTGGCTTTCTTGACCCTTTTTGGGCTCCTAAACACCAGGGGCCAAGGCTACACCATCAGATGCTCACTAATAAGCTCTCCTTCCAAGCCTGGCTCTAGAGGGTTTCCCTATTCCAGGTATCCTCTTAGTTATGATCCTCCTTCGCCAAGATCCTAGACTTGATCCTGGACCTTCTTAACCCTTCAGCTAGACATAATCTATCCATCAGGGCTAATTGGATCATCCTTCCTGCTAAATGATCCAATAATCTGGATTAAGCTCAGGTTTAGAGGGCAGATGTAGACCGGACCTGACCTGTTATTAACTCAAACCAGCAGGTTTAACTGGTCTACAGTCACAGGTGGAGGCTTCCTGCTGGGCTGCAGCTCAGAGTGAATGATCTGGGTCAGTTGTAGATNATCCATCCATCCATCCATTTTCTCCCGCTTATCCGGAGTCGGGTTGCGGGGGCAGCAGCCTAAGGAGGGAAGCCCAGACCTCCCTCTCCCCAGCCACTTGGGCCAGCTCCTCCGGGGGAATCCCAAGGCGTTCCCAGGCCAGCCGAGAGACATAATCTCTCCAGCGTGTCCTGGGTCTTCCTTTGGGTCTCCTCCCGGTTGGACGTGCCCGGAAAACCTCACCAGGGAGGCGTCCAGGAGGCATCCTAATCAGATGCCCGAGCCACCTCAACTGGCTCCTCTCGATGTGGAGGAGCAGCGGGTCTACTCCGAGCCCCTCCCGGATGACCGAGCTCCTCACCCTATCTCTAAGGGAGAGCCCAGCCACCCTGCGAAGAAAACTCATTTCGGCCGCTTGTATCCGCGATCTCGTTCTTTCGGTCACTACCCAAAGCTCGTGACCATAGGTGAGGGTAGGAACGTAGATCGACCGGTAAATTGAGAGCTTCGCCTTTCGACTCAGCTCTCTCTTCACCACGACAGACCGGTACAACGCCCCCATCACTGCAGATGCAGCACCAATCCGCCTGTCGATCTCACGCTCCACCCTTCCCTCACTCGTGAACAAGACCCCGAGATACTTAAACTCCTCCACTTGGGGCAGGACCTCGTCCCTGACCTGGAGAAGGCATTCTACCCTTTTCCGACTCAAGACCATGGTCTCGGATTTAGAGGAGCTGATTCTCATCCCAGCTGCTTCACACCCGGCTG
This sequence comes from Aphyosemion australe, assembly GCA_006937985.1. Classification (NCBI taxonomy): domain Eukaryota; kingdom Metazoa; phylum Chordata; class Actinopteri; order Cyprinodontiformes; family Nothobranchiidae; genus Aphyosemion; species Aphyosemion australe. Next base: position 2,332,108 of record SSNS01000004.1, on the reverse strand, counting down.
CGAACTGCTCCAGCGAAAGCCGGAGATCACGTTCTGACGAAGCCAACAGGACCACATCATCTGCAAAAAGCAGAGACCTGATCCTTAGGCCACCAAAACGGATCCCCTCACCACCTTGGCTGCACCTAGAAATTCTGTCCATAAAAGTTATGAACAGAATCGGTGACAAAGGGCAGCCTTGGCGGAGTCCAACTCTCACCGGAAACGAGCCCGACTTACTGCCGGCAATGCGGACCAAGCTCTGACACTGGTCGTACAGGGACCTAACAGCCCGTATCAAGGGGCCTGGTACCCCATACTCCCAGAGTACCCCCCACAGGGCCCCCCGAGGGACGCGGTCGAACGCCTTCTCCAAATCCACAAAACACATGTAGATTGGTTGGGCGAACTCCCACGCACCCTCCAGGACCCCCCCAAGGGTATAGAGCTGGTCCAATGTTCCACGGCCAGGACGAAAACCACATTGCTCCTCCTGAATCCGAGGTTCGACTATCCGACGGACCCTCCTCTCCAGAACCCCTGAATAGACCTTACCAGGGAGGCTCAGGAGTGTGATCCCCCTGTAGTTGGAACACACCCTGCGGTCCCCCTTTTTAAATAGGGGGACCACCACCCCGGTCTGCCAATCCAGTGGAACTGCCCCCGATGTCCACGCGATATTGCAGAGCCGCGTTAACCAACACAGCCCCCCAACATCCAGAGCCTTAAGGAAATCCGGGCGGATCTCATCCATCCCCGGAGCCTTGCCACCGAGGAGTTTTTGACCACCTCAGTGACCTCTGCTCCAGAGATTGGAGAGCCCAACCCAAAACCCCCAGACTCTGCTTCCATCCTGGAAGACGTGCCGGTGGGATTAAGGAGGTCTTCGAAGTATTCGGCCCACCGATTCACAACGTCCCGAGTCGAGGTCAGCAGCACACCCTCCCCACTGTAAACAGTGTTGGTAGTGCACTGCTTTCCCCTCCTGAGGCGCCGGATGGTGGACCAGAATCTCCTCGAAGCCGTACGGAAGTCTTGTTCCATGGTCTCACCGAACTCCTCCCACGCCCGGGTTTTTGCCTCCGCGACCACCTTGGCATTCCGCTTGGACTGCCGGTACCCATCAGCTGCCTCCGGAGTCCCACGGGCCAAAAGGACCCGATAGGACTCTTTCTTCAGCTTGACAGCATCCCTAACGGGTTCGGGGGTTGCCGCCACGACAGGCACTGGCCACCCTGCGGCCACAGCTACGGTCAGCCGCCTCGACAATGGAGTCACGGAACATGGCCCATTCGGACTCAATGTCCCCCGCCTCCCCCGGGACGTGTTCGAAGTTCTGTCGGAGGTGGGAATTGAAGCTCCTTCTGACAGGAGACTCTGCCAGACGTTCCCAGCAGACCCTCACAACACGTTTGGGTCTGCCAGGTCTGACCGGCATCTTCCCCCACCATCGAAGCCAACTCACCACCAGGTAGTGGTCAGTTGACAGCTCCGCCCCTCTCTTTACCCGAGTGTCCAAGACATGCGGCCGCAGATCAGATGAAACGACAACAAAATCGACCATCGACCTGCGGCCTAAGGTATCCTGGTGCCAAGAGCACATATGGACACCTTTATGCTTGAACATGGTGTTCGTTATGGACAATCCATGACGAGCACAGAAGTCCAATAACAAAACACCACTCGGATTCAGATCAGGGGGGCCGTTCCTCCCAACCACACCTCTCCAGGTCTCACTGTCATTGCCCACATGAGCATTGAAGTCCCCCAGCAGAACGAGGGAGTCACTCGAAGGAGCGCTTTCCAGTACCCCCTCCAGGGACTCCAAAAAGGGTGGGTAGTCTGAGCTGCAGTTTGGTGCATAAGCACAAACCACAGTCAGGACCCGTCCCCCCACCCGAAGACGGAGGGAGGCTACCCTCTCGTTCACCGGGGTAAACCCCAACGTACAGGCACCAAGATGGGGGGCAAGAAGTATGCCCACCCCTGCTCGACGCCTCTCAGTGGGAGCAACTCCAGAGTGGTAGAGAGTCCAACCCCTCTCAAGCAATTTTTTTAAATCAAAAATAATGTCAGTGAGGCACAGATGATGTACCCACACTATAATGTGTATATTTCTGTAACCACAAGGTCTATTTGATTACTTTGGTCTCATTATAAAGGTAACCATAGTGGTATTTGTTGGGATGTGCAAATATTAGTATATGTGTTACTGATGAAGTGTAAATGGACATGGAACATTGTAAATGTTGTGTACTGAACTGAACACTAGGTGGCAGCAGAGCATTGCTAATATATATAGAGGTGTAGTGTAGAGTTCAGGGGAAGTTCTGCTGAGGGTTACAAGATGAATGCTGTATGTATGCTTGTCCCTCCTGCTGTAATAAAGTTCATATGGATAAAGTTACTGCCTGCTTTCTACCAACTAGAAAACATAACAGTAAAAAAGTTCTTCCTTTCTTTTCTTCATGAAGAGCGATTTTTCATGATTCATTTATTTGTAGTTTTAGTTATCTTTGGTACGTTCATACTGTGTGTTTTTTCGTAATTCTTTTACTTTTTGTTCTTTATAAAACACAGATAGATCTTTCTTTACCTTATTCAACACAAGAACAGCAGAACACAGAAAAGAATGTGAAAAAGAAACAAGAAGAATACACACAAGAGCAACAAAACAAGAAGCAGAGAGCACAATAAGGAAATCAGCAGTCACAGATCATTGCACCAGAGAAAACCACATCATGGACTGGGACAACACAAGGATCATCAACACAGAACAACAAAAATATAAAAGATGGATTAAAGAAGCTATAGAGATAAGGAGACGTGGACGGGGGACCATGAACAGGGACGACGGGGTGTACGCGTTGGACCACGCATGGGACTGCGTCATCGAGCAGGACGGCGCGGGCAGCAGGGGGCGATGTCATTGCCCCCTGCTGCCCGCACATAAACGGAAGCGGAAGTGAAGCTGCTTTCAGCGGCTTAGCTCAGATGAAGATCGCAGCGACGATCGAAACGTCAGCACAATAAGGTAAAGAAAGATCTATCTGTGTTTTATAAAGAACAAAAAGTAAAAGAATGTAGTTTTAGTTGTTTGGAGCATGTTAAAAAAGGCTCTGCTGTCTTGTTAGAGGTGCAGCTTGATGATATTTATTGATATAGGGCATAAATTGTGATGCTAAACTTTTCTGACCCCCAATTGGGGAATGCTGTGGCTCAAAGGGGTAAATGTTTAACGCGTTATAATTTTCTAATTAATTAATCGTAATTAACGCGTTAAATTCCCACCCCTGATTTATGATTTTTAAAACTTTTGTCTAGGGTTCTGGCTGCAAATCAAGATTCAAATCATGCACAAAAGATGAAATATAGTGACTAGAGAGGGTTAAGCCTAATTAATAATGAAATCAAACACATCTGGATTCCCCCTCACTGACATGTGAACACGTAGAAGCTTTAATGTAAGCCAGGAATGAAAAAAAAAAGAAAATATCCATCAGCAAGCATAAAATTTAAATAAATGGAAGTTGCACAGTTCATCTCATCTGAAAGACACTGATTCAGAGCTACATAAACATAAACCTCCCATTTGGCAATAAAATTCAATGAAAGCTTGAGTAAAACTAATTGTGTTACTCTGGCGTGTCACAGCAAAATGTCAGTGATTTTTTAAAGCCACCGGGTCAGGCATGGCTCTGCGCCAAAGTGTTGAGTCAGATGGAGTTTAAATAAAGCTGGCAGGGTGGAGGTGTGTGTGTGTGTGTGTGTGTGTGTGTGTGTGTGTGTGTGTGTGTGTGTGTGTGTGTGTGTGTGTGCACCTTTGTAGTTTTATGCTTGCTAGTTGAACAGATGGCAGAAGGGCTGCTGCCTAATAATCCCGGACGCTGTGTGTGACACCTTTCTCCTGCAGTTGTCTTGTTGAGCTTTACTCTAATGGAGGACGCAGCAAAAACTCTGCAGAGAGCAAAAATGCAGAGAACGGTTTTATTTCCTGTCTTGCAGAAATAATAAACTATTGAGATGCTGACGTCTGTGTCAAATGGTGCATTGGTTTAAAGGTTTTGTGCTTGGAACTTTTTTCTTTTTATCCAAATTTGAATATTTATAAATCTTTAGAGTTTCTTGACTTATAAATCAAACCAGCACCCCAAGGTCTCTTCCAGCAGAACCAGAAACCAGCGTCTGCTTTGGACTAATATATGTTTTTCTGCTGCAGAAGTTTTAGCAGAAATGGAAGAGAGCCTGAACATTTGCTCACGTCCGCAGCAATCATAGTAAAACAGCTAAACATATAAATATTTATGAGGGTCAGACACGGTGTTAAGTTCCTCCAGCCACAGCGAGACCAATAAAAGTCAACTGCTGAGACATTCAGATGTGTTTCTGTCTCAGCAGGCAGGTAAGTCCCAGGTGGACCTTCACCTCCCTGACATTATTTTGCTGAACAGTAAAAAACAAAATCACCTTTAGAAAACTGAGAGTTTCCCTTTGAAAAATGTGAAAAATCGGCCTATTTTGCAACAATCTGCAGAGCTCAGCAGTGATGCACGACGCTTTTCGATGAGCAAGCCATCTGACATGTATGCGCCTAATGCACACCAGACAAAAAGTAATTTATAATAAGACTGAGAGTCAAAAACCGAGCCAAAGACTTGCAGGATATTAGGAAACTGTGATATTATTAAAATACTGAAAACATCTCATCTGCTGGCTTTGAGCATTTAGGAAACTAAATGGTCCATCTGACGGTCAAATCTTGATTTTGTGCAAAAAAAACTGCAAAGTGATGAGATTTCTTATATATTCTGCAAAGTGACTGATTGTGGAGGTTTGTTGTTATCAATATTTGGACTATTATTTATTCAGGAACCACAAAAATCATTTGAGAGTTGACAAATCTGTGCCACCCATCAGGGGCGGAGTTAGAGGGTGGCTACTTGGGCTCAAGCCCTTTTGCGTGTAAAAAAAATGCTTGTATATACACACACTTATTATTTTGTATTATAATAATATCAATATTATAATATTTTGTATAATAATATATATATATACACACACACAATATATATATATATATATATATATATACATATATAGTGTATATATATAATATATATATAATTATATAACAATAATAATAATAATAATAATAATAAAGTGTAATACACACGCATACATGTTCAGTTGTATGGTTTAACACTTTAGGATTTAAAACAAATCGCTTGGTGTTTGTTCAAATCTATCTGAAGAATTAAAGCACAACAAAATTCACCCTGTTATTGTTTTTTTTTTTACTGAAACAAAGCTGAAGCTGAAAGGTTCTGAAAGCATTATTGATTTGTTTCATTTTAAAATTGATTCTGGAATTTTTCACCTGATGTCTCCATTGGTTACCATGAAAACAATGCTGCACTTTTTAAAACCCTTCCTATTCTGTGACTAGTTAGAGGACATTTTCAACCTCCAGAGGACAGCTCAAAATCTTCACAAAAACGGTAAGAAAAATAATGCTTTTTGCACGTTTTGTAAGTTTTTATACTCCTCTGCCCCTCCGATGTAGGTTTTTGAAACTTTGATTTTTGGAAACTTTGGATTTTAGCAGTTTTTTCATCATAATCTTTGCAATTAGTGCATGAATGCAGCAGAATCATATTAATAATAAAGGTGATTTGGGCTTCCTGAGATCATTAAATGGAAATCAGTAAATTTAAATTATTATAAAAGTACTGTTTGCATAGCTGCCCATCATATCTTTACCAGAATTAGTTAGCTACATCTTTTAAAAGCATTTCCTCAGATTTGTTGTGTTCTTTTGAATATTCCAGAGGTAATTCCTGGATTGAGGAGAGGAGTGAAGGGTCATCAACAGGAAAATGTCGTCACTGGAAAAGGTGGGTTGATTTCAGCTGTAGAGCTGAGATTTTGGTCAAAAGTGTTGCTTTTAGAAGATAAACACATTTGCCAAATGCATAAACATAAACATGAAATCTGATTGCTAGGAAACATCTGAAGCATCTGAAAAAAGTCGAATCTGTTATATAACGTTGTACTTAAAATGTGGTGTCTGGAACAAAACTAATATTTAAATGTATTATGACAGAACTTAGTTTATCTGCTTATATTTTTCCAAAAGTAAACATGAGTTTGTGAGAGAACATTTATTGAAGCACGTGTATTAAAAGTTTCTTGTTTACGTTTTCTTTATTTCAGCCTACCGACAAGAGCAAGAAGCATTACTGCTGTGACCATTGTGACAAGAGCTTTGATTTACCATCAAAGTTAATGCGTCACCAGCGGATCCACACGGGAGAAAAGCCGTTTCCTTGTGACCAGTGTGGGAAATGCTTTTCTCAGTCAGGGAATCTGAAAACTCACCAAAGGATCCACACTAGAGAAAAGCCATTTCCCTGTGACCAGTGTGGGAAATGCTTTTCTCAGTCAGGGAGTCTGAAAGAACACCAGCGGATCCACACTGGAGAAAAGCCATTTCCTTGTGACCAGTGTGGGAAATGCTTTTCTCAGTCAGGGAATCTGAAAACTCACCAAAGGATCCACACTGGAGAAAAGCCATTTCCCTGTGACCTGTGTGGGAAACGCTTTTCTGAGTCACAGAATCTGAAACGTCACCAGCAGACCCACACTAGAGAGCAGCAGTAACATGTGACCAGTTCAGATAGTTTTAGTGTCACCATCAACATATTTACTTTGATGGACCAGAGAAGTCACGTTAATGGGTCAAAGTTTTAAGCCCAAAACATCATTTAATTCATATAAATCTGCATTTAACGCAATGTGTGACGTTTTCTTGTAGATGCAAATACACACCAAACAATGATTATCTTTGCAAACCCAATTATGCTAAAATAACTGTCTTTAAAAGCTTTTGATCCTTGTTTTATAAAAGAAAAACTTCTGCAACCTCTGAATATCAGTTTTGAAAGAGGACAGCCCACAGTAACGATGCTACTCTCAACTGTTCAGTGCATAGAAAAAATTTTAAATATTATAACTTTACTTTTGAGAATTTTAGCTCAAGCCAGGAAAGTTTCTAATGTTTTTCAGAATTGCCAGATGTACTTAGTGGTTTAATATTTGAATTGTAAAAAATAAAATAGTATCACAGAGTTTTTGCACAATCAGACTAACTTCTAAAAGCAGCAGTTCATAGTTGAAGTTGAAGGTATTTGTGTTTTTTTTCTGGCGTACTTGGGTTTGTAACGATTCAGTGATTTTTTTAAAATATTTTACAGAACAATGGTGATGAACTATAGACTAGTTGGAAAATTACCGACGTATTTTAATATTGTCTGGCAAAAAAAATCATCATACATGCTGGCCGACGCATGTCTCTTCTAAACATTTAAAAATAAAGAATTTTTTTTTGCACATGCTAAAAAAATCCATCACTCCTCTGGGCTAAGACCCCGAAATTCTTCAACCCAAACTCCGCCCCTGCCACCCATTAGACTGGAGTGACCTGTGGACACTGGACCAACTACCAGTCCACCTTAACTGTGTGATGCATAGGTAAATATTTTACTCACATTGAGGTTTATTGGACAACTCATCCCATTTATGTTTACTGTCATGGTCTCATTCCAAATCTGAGAGGAAACAGCTGTTTTCTGGCTTGGTTGTAGTTGTGCTGTTGGTCCTGACAACCTGCAGCTGATTTTGTGACTGAGCTTCTTTTATTCATCACTCAAGACGCTGATTTAAAAACCACCAACTGATTTCTTCACATTCAATAACAAAGTTTATGTTGTCACTTCTTTAGAAATGTTTAAATGAACTTAAAAATGACGACGTATCGTTCTTGGATATGTTAGGGCGACATTCAGGATGTTTTCTTGGCAGGTAGACTCCAGCGTTTATGTGGTTTTTATCTCTGTGAACAACAAAAACAAACAGATGTGATAAGGCGGTATTATCTCAGTAGCACTGATTATTTTAAACACTCTGAACAGGTGGTGGATTGTTTTGATTACCTTTCCTGCCAAAATGGGGCCTTTTAATGACCAAAAGCTTGCTGAGCGGAACATTATCTGTAATAAAAACTAGTGCCGAACTACAGGCTGCTCCCCAGTCAGCAAGGATCCCTAACAATAAATAACCCTGCTTTTGTTAGCATATAGAATTATGGAAATTCAGGATTCAGAGGCACTAAATATTTCTGAGAGGAAGGTAATTACAGGACAAACGGTTCTGCTTCAGCAAAACTGAAAACAAAATCAAGAAGTGCTTTGTCAGCTCTATCCTGACATTTCTGAGCACCCGTTAAACAGTCTGGAAGTTCCTGCACCATCTAAATTTAAGTTTCTCTGTCAGCTGCAGCTGAGGAGGGGTGGGGGTAAAATCCAATGTTCATCTAACGAAGTAGAAGGGATTTACAGACTTTGTTCTGTGACTTACATCAAGAGCACACTTTTAAATTTGTTTGATCAGTCTGCTGGCACAAAGACACGAGGATTTTAGATTTCAAAGAGTGGCTGACTGGATGGAAAGCTGCAATTTATTCTAGGTTAACGGTAAAAAGATACAAAAATATTTAAGCTGATGTTTGAGGGTTTTTCTCTCCGGCGGTAAACCTAACAGGAAGAAAGTAATTATGGTAGATACTACTGTAAGAAAGTCAGAAACACGGGTAACATTTCTGATTTAGACAGAGATGAGCACTCGAGTCAGTCATGAAACACACAGACTTGTGACGTAACTTGCCTTCTAAAGACTTGAGGCATAACTCGTAGTCACTCTAAAATGGTGTAGACTTGTATTTGTGCATTAAAGTCTCTAGACTTGACTCATACTCACTCTGAATTGTGATTTGCTTTGCTCTCCAAAAGACTTGTGACTTGTTCTCACCAATTAAAGAACCACGACTTAACTTACACTCACTCTGTTATGGACTCAAGACTTGACTCCTACTCACTAATATAAAGACTTGAAACTTGACACATACTCACCCACTTAAAGATTTGATACTTGACTTGTACTCAACCATTTAAAGACTCAAGACTTGACTCCTACTCACTAATTTAAAGACGTGAAACTTGACCCGTACTCACGATTTAAAAACTCAAGACTTGTTGGAGCTGTCAACTGACCACTGGAGGATGCCGGTCAGACCTGGTAGGCCTAAACGTATTGTGAGGGTCTGCTGGGAACGTCTGGTGGAGTCTCCTGTCAGAAAGACCTTCAATTCCCTCCTCCAGCAGAATTTCGAACACATCCCAGGTGAGGTGGTGGACATTGAGTCCGAGTGGGCCATGTTCTGTGCTTCCGTTGTCGATGCGGCCAACCGGAGCTGCGGCCCCGCAGGGTTATCAGTACCTGTTGTGACGGTAACCCCCAAACCCGCTGGTGAACACTGGTGGTTAGGGATGCTGTCAAGCTGAAGAAAGAGTCCTAACAGGTCCGTTTGGCCTGTGGGACTCCAGAGGCAGCTGATAGGTACCGGCAGTCCAAGCGGAATGCAACTCGGGTGGTCGCGGAGGCAAAAACCCGGGTGTGGGAGGGTTTTGGTGAGACCATGGAGCAAGACTTCCGTACGGTTTCAGGGAGATAGACTTGACTCATACTCACCCCTTTAAAGACCTGAAACTACTCATAATCACAATTTAAAGACTCAAGACTTGACTTGTAATGACAGAGTAAATAACTTCAGATTTCACACCTATCCTTCATTTAATGGCTCGAGATTTGAGACACTCTCACCAGTTAAAGAACCAAGACTTGACTCATAATCACCCATTTAAAGACTTGAGACTTAACTCTCATTCACTCATTTAACAAGTCTAGACTTGAGTCACTCGCACTCATTAAAGAACCAGGACTTAACTTATTCTCACCTTTTTAAGGACTCCAGACTTGACTTGTACTCACTCGTCTTCCAAAAGACTTGCGCTGTGGCTCACCCACTGATGACTAAAAACTTGACTTGTACTCACCTCTTCAAAGACCCATACGTGTCTGTTAAAGACTAAACATGACTCATAAAAAAGCATTAAAGGAAAAGTTCGCTTTTTTAGACATTAAGTTTTATGTGTTCCTTCACCCACCCAGTGCTCTGTAAACTTTGACCCATTTCACACACACACCCCTGCTCAGAGATTTTCAGGGGAGAAGTGATTCAGAAAGGTAGTTCTGGCTAGTTTCGGGGGCGCTTTATCTGCGCCGTTTAGCCTCACAAAAGGATTAGCCTCTGAAAGCATGGCTAATTTACATCTCACAAACAAAGAGAAAAAATTTACAACGTCACATTACAACGGGACTAGTTTTTGTCATTCGTATCCCTGCGCCGCTCCCCGCGGATATTAAACAGCGCTTTGTATGTCAGCTGTTTCACTGCCAAATGCCGAAAACATGTCAGACTCCGTCTCATCTGATGACGAATTTCATTTTGACACTATATCAGATGAAGAAGAAACTTATTTTACTACTAGGATATCTTTATGAGCCAGAGTACACGGATGAAGAATTGCATTTGCTACACAAAACACACACATCAACACAGATTGTTGACAAAGCTACTGCAGTCTATGAACAACCATCGGTGTAAAGATGATTGCATAAATAATGCGCTAAAATGCGAAGATGATGGCATGAATACGGCAGACATAGCGGAATAAATAATTTTTTAAAAACAAAACTTACCCAGATTTCTGGTACGGCCGAACTCTTCAAAAACAGTCTTTCACTTTTCCCGAACTTTTTCCTGATGTAATCCTCCTCTTTGAAGTGTGCACTGCACAAACGAAAGGTTTTGACTCGTTCCAGCCGAGTATCCTTGGAGTAGCCGATTGCTAAAAGCCATGATGCCTTAGAGAAACGTCCTTAGCAGGAAAAGTGTCAAACCGAAAAGGTGATCCTGTAACATCCTTATTGTTACAACCCGGGAACCTGCAGGTACGCACCATGGCTCGATATATTTAAGAAAAACTACTTTTAAGTGAATTTAGAAGTTGTTGTTTCACTCATACAGCCAGGATTAGCAGCCAGACGCGAGTCACGTGACGCCGTTCTATAGCTGCTGCGGTGAGCGGCGCAGGGATACGAATGACAAAAACTAGTCCCGTTGTAATGTGACGTTGTAAATTTTTTCTCTTTGTTTGTGAGATGTAAATTAGCCATGTTTTCAGAGGCTAATCCTTTTGTGAGGCTAAACGGCGCAGATAAAGCGCCCCCGAAACTAGCCAGAACTACCTTTCTGAATCACTTCTCCCCTGAAAATCTCTGAGCAGGGGGGTGTGTGTGAAATGGGTCAAAGTTTACAGAGCACTGGGTGGGTGAAGGAACACATAAAACTTAATGTCTAAAAAAGCGAACTTTTCCTTTAAGACGTGTCTCCATTCTCCCTCTAACAACTTGAGACTTGACTTGTTAAAAATGACTTGTGAACACGTCTGGTTCAGGACACGAGGAAGGTGTTGGTTTCTGATAACTAGTAATGGTTGAGCTGACTCGTAGGTGTCTGACTGTATTACACAGGTTTTTTATTCTCATCAACAGATTCTTTTTGATATTTAACTGATTTCTAAAACTTTTTACACATTTTGAATCAAAGTTTTCCACTCATGTTACTTTTTTCTCCCTTACTACATTTGCAGAGTTTTATTCTAACAACTTTACATCAAATTTCCATATTAAAAGCAACCTCGAGCAGAAGAAGCAGTTATTCTTTTCTGCTAATTAAATGTTTCACCATGCTCTGAATTTTCTGAACGCTGTTAAATGCGTGTTTCTTGATTCATTACTTGTTCTTCTCAGCAGATGAGTGCAGCTTAGCAAAATATCAGACCGGCTCCCCAAAGCCAAGTTTAATAAAGTTTTTAAAGCGAATAAGATGCAGTTGCGGCAACGATGAAAGAATCTGAGATGAGTCAAGTGGAGAAAACGTGAAAACAATGGTGAATTTGATGTGGAGATAACAGGATGTGGTGAGACTCCAGCGGCTGCTGCTATCGCTGACTGGGAGACTGAACAAATTTAATGAATAGAAGGAAGGAGTTTTATACTTGACTAGACTCCATTTTGTCAACACAATTGTTTTTTTGTTGCAAATACAGCACGGCCCTGAGGAAGGTGTCACTCTTCTTCCTCCCCGTGACTGGAAAAAGCTCAAAAAGACTTTGACACAATCGTAAAAAAAGACCTGCAGTCAGGCCCTAATTAATCCTGATTATGCAGCCATTTCACATCACGTTCACTGGATGATTACGTAGAAGGAAAGATTTATTATTTTATCAGCAACTCATTAGTCAAGTCCTCAAGGACGACTGTTGGTAAAACTAATGATTACATCATTTAGAAACAAGATGGGTGCAATTTAAAGGATAAAAGAGCCAAATTAAGTCTTTCCTGTATTTACATGTAGCAAAATGATTCCTTAAATGAGCATAACCTTCTAAATTATTTTAAAGAATTGGTCAAATTGCATTTTATTTAACCAGATGAGTCGATTGAGAACCCATTCTCATTTACAACAATGATCTGGACCAAGAGGCAGCAGCAACAGAGACGTAAGTAGCTTTGCACCAAAGAACAACAAACAGACACGATATAAAACAAGATAAAAACAGACATAAAAGACTGTTCTCATATACAATATGTGCAAGCATCAAAACAGACTTAAAACAATCTTTAGGCACTCAGAAGCAGGCACAATGATCAGAAACTATTGATCGTAATGAATTGTTGAAGGTAGATAATGGAACGTAGGTAGTGAGCTTTAGTGATTTTTGCAGCTCATTCCAGTCGTAGGTAGTAGCAAACTGAAATGAAGAGCAGATAAAAGAGGTGCGAGCCTTAGGAATATCCATAGAAGTTAAGTAACTGGAACGTAAATTGCACTGGTTGTTGGAAGTGATGAGTACTGAGCGAAGATATGACGGGGTTCTACCGATGATTGTTTTGTATATAAATTGATACCAATTATGAGTTTTACTTTAGGTGAAGTCTGACATTTTCCTACGGAAATAAGAAAGCAGATTCATTTTAAGAAGAAGGAAATCAAATGTCCAGAGTCATAATGTCTGTTCACTTTGAGACGACTTGTCCATTTATAGTCAGTTTCACTAACCTGTAAGGGTTGGAGACTAGTGAGAAAAAAATTTGCAAATTTTCATTTAGAGTAAATGAATTGGTCCAGATGTGCATGTTGTATATGTTGGTACCAAATCAACTAGGAAAAATAAAGACAAAGGTCATTGAAATGAGCTGAAACTGACAAAAAGAGTCAAAAATGGTATTACTCCCCTTGCATCCTGTAATTTCCCACACTTCCCACAAATCTTCCAAAACCTTTCCAGATCAAACATGACTTCAAAGTAAACAAACATGGCGGAGGAGGAACAAGCAGTGATTGGCTACACATCCTATGATTCAACAGACAGCACTCTCGTTTTGCCTCAAAATGGGACCAAGACAATCCAACATGACCAAGAGCCTTTCTGGTATTAGGTGGTCATAATGTTATGGAAGATCAGTGTAAAAAGAGGAGAAAATACCTCATAATGAGTATGTGCTTGTTCATTAGTTCCACCTTCTTGATGATCTAAAACACGTTTTATCTAATTATACTGACCTGATAGATGTACTGAAATCATCGTGCTGTGAATCTTGACTTTTTAGTGTTCGTCGCTCTCTGATGTTATGTGAGATGGAGTGTGTTTTCCTGCCTCCGCGTCAGCGTTCTCTCTGCTGTAGCTGCCATTTCTCATTACAATGCATGCCCATCACCTCGCTCCAGCTGACGGATTTCTGGGGAAGGCGACTGAAAAGAAAAATGCTCTGCAACTGAGTTGCATAAAACGTCCCACCTTTGGATGATCTACCAGCAAAACTAACAGCAGATATAAAAGTTATTTAACACCCTTACTGTTTGCCTTAGATTAGAAGTCCGTTAACGTCCCGTTTATGTCTCTAATTCCTTCTGTAAGTCTGATTTTATGATTGATTATCTGCAGTTTGCCAACACTTGTTTACATCTTGGCATCGCTGCCATCGTGCACGTCGCTTGTACTTGTTACTGAAACATCAAGCGTGCTGCATCAAAGCTCCTTGACAGCTCTGCCTTGCCTCCACTGAAGTATGCTTAGCTTGACATTTCTCAAGAATCCCAACCGAGCACGCCCTCTCCCCGTCGGCTGGATTTTTCCACACAGCACAACTGTTTGTTTTCATTCCTGTTTGTCTGCCGCTCTGCGTCTGCCAGTTTTCAGCATCTCCATCCCACCGAGCCAATGTCTGCGTCAACCTAATGCTGCTCTTCCTTCAGCTGTGTTACACTGATACTGACGTGCTGCATTTATTAAACAGGGAGGCTTAAAGTGGCTACTCCTTTACTTTGCTGTGAATAAACTTCAATTCTTGGTTGGTGCAAATAAATGTGCTTCAGTAATTGTGTTTGGGGGATCCCAGAGAGGACGTTTGCTTTTTTACACCAATATCTAATCAGCCAATCACATGGCAGCATCATTTAGGCTCTAGACGTGGTAAAGATGACTCGCTGGAGTTCAAACGGAGCATCAGATTGAGAAAGAAAAAGGACTGAAGTGACTTTGAAGGCATCATGGTTGTTGGTACCAGGCAGGCTGGTCTTATCTGCTGGGGTTACAACCGTCTCTAGGGTTTAAGGAAGATGGTCAGATTGGTTCTAGAAGATGAAGACAGCAGCTCAGATAAGAACTAGTTCCTACCAAGCTCTGCAGAACCACACAAGCTTCTCCAGATGGACTCCAGCAGCAGAAGACCTCAGGGTGTCTCTCCTGTCAGCTAAAAGCAGGAGCCTGAGGCTACAATTCAACTAGGACCACCAGAATTGGACCATTACAAACTATATAATGGTGGTGGGGTGTTCTGGTCCCATCGTGGACCCCTCAGTACCACCTGAGCCTGGTTTAACCACCACAGCGTACCTGAGTATTGTAGCTGACCATGTCCATCCCTTTATGACCACATGGACTCATCTTCTGATGCTACTTCCTGCAGGATCATGCACCATGTCACAAAGCTCAGATCATCTCTAACTGGTTTCTAGAACATGACCATGAGTTCACTGGACTCCAACAACCCCCACAGTCACCAGATCTCAGTCCAGTCCAGAACCTTTGGGATGTGGTGGAACGGGAGATTTGCATCTTGCCCATAAATACCTTTCAGATCCCTGAACCACCTCAGCTGACAAGATCCTCCCAGATGATGGAGCTCCTCATCCTGCCTCTTAAGGCTGAGCCCAGCCACCCTCGGGAGGAAGCTCCTTTCAGCTGCTGGTCTCCAGGTGAAGGTTGAAACATCTTGGCTAAGATGAATCAGCCTCTTCTCCTTTAAAAAATCTAGGAAACATAAGAAGAATCCAAAAATACTCATGATCTTATTATTGCAATAAGCAACATATGAAATCATCAGAAACAAAACCATCTATCTAGTGAACCTCTTTAACATCGTTGTGCTGCAGTGATCCTGAGCTGTGCTGCTACTAAGTCAGTGTGCATGTTGTTAAAACCACCTGGGTGCTAATTGCTTCAGTTACGACCTGCTGTGTGAAACATGACTGAAGCATGTAAGACAAGATGATGACACACTGAGCAAAGCCTCGGGATGGAGCGTCTGAGTTCTCCTTTCTTTGGTTTTGTGCTTTTTTCTTGAAATGTTGGAAGGAATCTTCTGTGAAATTGTGCAAACAATATAAAAATGTCTGATTAAGATGCATTCTGGAAGGAGAAGGAGATCCTGGGGCAGAATCTGTTGGACGGTCACAATCTGGGATAAAAGGCAAATCCATGCGTTGTAGTTTCTTTTGTTGCATCAAGAACATGAAAAAAAAATCTCCATTTATCTCTAATATTCTGCACCAATTTTCCTAAAAGTATGTGAATATGACACGACTGAAACATCGGAATTCACCGTCTCTTATGAGCAATAAAGCTGATGGACAGCGTGATGGACATAGCAGCAGCTGCTGCTGCTTTAGGTGAGCCATCTTCCCTGAATTATTTATCCTGCTCCATTTACACGAGGCTCTCTGGAATCAACTCACACTTTATAAAGTTTGGCCCAACTGTAAACTTGAGTCCAGTGTAGAATCACTTCAGCACTGTAAAACTCAGGGTTTTATCGCATTAATCAGCCACCGCTTGCACCTCTAAACGATGGTAAATAACTTATGTGTGTAAAAAACATCCATGCATTTTATAAGCAGCTGCGTATCTGCAGCATATGTGTCCTGCCAGATCTGTGGAGCTGTTGTTGCACGGCTAGCAGGGAAGTGTCATTGTTCATCTCGGCGCCTAGAGGTGAGTTGTCATGCGCTATACAGATTTCTGTTTGTTTGGCTTATCCTGACAGGACCAATTCATCACTGCTGGGCATGTTGGCTTAGCCTTCAGCACAACCACCGCAAGCGCAGCAACTTTTCAGCGGGATGAATGCCTGCGCGCTTCGCCCCATATCCTCTGGCTTGCTGCCTCTTCCTTTTAAAGTGCCCTTTAAGCCTTCTGTTCTATCCCACGTTGGCTCTTCGTTCTCTGCAGCTTTTTTTATTTCTGTCTCTCAAAGCTGAATTGTTGAGCTGTAACAATAAAATGCTGTACAGCATTTTTTTTGTCTTCTTTTGTCCTCTGAACGCATTGTTCATATTTAGCATAGAACATTGTGATAATTAAGGTTAATTTAGAGAGATTTTTTTCATTTTCCCCTAAGCGATCTAAATCTGGTTCCTTTCTTGTCAACTTAGTCAAGTCTGAACAATAAACATGATTCTGATTACTGTAATCTAACTAGACACGGGCTGACTGTAGCCCTTCTCACTGCACAAGTATATAATTTAGATACAACTACCATCATATCATAGTATCCTGTTTTATATGGAGAAAGTACAGTTTATTTTAAAAGACAGCCCTAATTATGAACATTCATTGTTTTTTAAGATGGTTTATTGTTTATAATTGCTCATTTGTTTACTTTTAAAGTGGAAATACTAAGAAAGTACCTGGAATTATAGTACCAATACTTACTAAACTAACAATTTATTTTATAACACAGAGCAGTTTCCTGCTCCTCCGCCCTACTGGTTGAAAGTGGAATTATAACTGTTGTAAACAACCCTGCAGCAGCCTGCTGTAGCTAGCGCTAACAACGAGCTAACACTAGCATGAGCCAACTAATACTAAAATAAACCACAAAGTAAAAAGATCCACACTGTTGGACAAAAATATTATCCAGTAAGTCCAGTAGCAACAAAGCCAGGTCATCATCAGTCTGTGAATTTGTAGCTAGCTAGCTTAGCTCCAAACTAGCATAGGCTGTGCGGATGTTCACTCTAGTTTTAGCTCTTTGCTTCACCTCCAAAGACATTACTCTGTTACTTGTACTTCCAGGCTCCGCAATGATGCCAACAGAAAAAGCAAACTTCTTTTTCTTCTTCTTGTGCTTTTTATTGACAATCGGCAAACTGAAAATGCTAACCTCTAGCATTAGAGCTAACAGCTGTAAAGCAGGTATAAAAGTGCCCCCTAGAACACCTACCCACTCCACAAAACTATCTAGTGCAGTGTTTGGTCAGCAGAGGGCTGCAGAGTGGTGTCAAATATGAAACTGGTCATGTTTCTAACTCAACAATCACTGACATCAAAATTAAAGCTCTAGCTTATAGTTAAAAACTATTTAGTGTTACTTAAAAATCATCACATTTTTAACCTCTTGCAGATTTTTGTCACAAATCTCATCTGGCCTTAAAGCAACCAGATGGAGTATCAGGATTAGTACCTTCATCAGAAACCTGCTATAGCCAGTCCTTTACTGCCCTCTGGTGGAGGATCTAAATGTGGCAAGGGCCAATTTTATTTGTTACTATTGTTTTTTTTATTATGTTCATAAAATAAATATTACATTGCAAAATACTGTGAATTTTTCCTGGGAAATCATTAATTATCTTTTAATTTTTAAATATTTTTTAGAACTATGCAACATCGCTATTTCTCTGGGAAAACAGCCGCAACATAATCATTAGCTGCCATGTGCAAACATGTGCTAGTGAAGTCGTGTCAATAGACTTCAGCTGAAAACTATCATCAAGTAAATACATTTTTAGTATTGCTTGTTTTATTTTTATGAATACTCAATAAAGCAATCAGGCTCACAGTGTGTCACACCTAAAAATGTCTGGGCAGAAACAAGTTCTCTGTTCTTAATCTTCATTCTAGATAGAATGTGATGATTCTACGACCTCTCTGGTTTGGATAATAATAATAATAATAATAATAATAATAATAATAATAATAATAATAATAATAATAATAATATTAATAATAATAATATTTCTGCAGATAGGAATCAAGTTGTTTAGTGGTAAACCAAACATGGACTGCTACATAGAGGAAGTGAAGCCAGAGTGTTTGGAGGTCAAATTAGAAAATGATGGAGGCAAAAAATGTAAAAACGTCCTTAAGAAAATAAAGTCCTCAACACGTTGTAATAATATTCAACTTCAATCTTAAATCACTGTTTCTTTTAAAACTAAGGCCAACTCAGGGACAGAAAAGGTGCTGAACCATTCAAGATGATAAAAGAAAAGATGCTAATAAAACACAGCTCATGGACCGAGTCGTAGAGGAAGGAGAAATAAATAAAATATCGGCCATCCTATTAAACTTTTGCCACTCTCAGATAAGAAGTGATCACTGACCTCTGCTCCTTGTGTGCAGGCCAAGGGTAGAGAAAGAAAAAGAAGATGCACACATAAAATATGAATATTTCACACGTTTCTTTGAACCTTGCAACCTTCCTCTGAATAAGCCTTTTGAACACAGATAATATAAATGAAAACTGACCTGTTAGGTTTATTTATTTGCTTCATCAAGTATCAGAATAGGTGCTTATGTAAGGAGAAAAAAGCACAATTATTAACTAAATCAGTCACATTAAATGCTTTAGGATTCTGTCTCCATCTAAGGAAAGAGTTAATGAGACGATAAAAGATGAATCTAACTAAATCTGCTTGCTATGTTATAATTGATGCTTAGTTTGCTAACGTTTTAATCCTTGGAATTCATTTTAATATCAATTTTACTGATTTTAGAGAAGGTTATGAGCGTTTATACCTGAAAGATCTTTTTGGGACAGCATCAATTGCACAAAATTGAGACCTTCCCAGTTAAAAACCAGCCCAGGGTAAATGCATGTACTTGAGAAAGTACAAATGATGCAGTCTTCTCTCATCTTGTAACATAAAATGTTTTGCTGTGTGCATCATGTTTTCGTCATGCAGACAGTGATCTGCTCGTTACATATTTGTGCTTTTATTTTTTACAGCAGGTGATGAAATCCATGTCAAGTCTTCCAAAATAAAGTTAGGAATTGAATGTATCTAAGTAAAAAGAAAAATGAATAAAAACTAATAATCTGTTTATTCAGCTGAAAAGCACTGTAATGATTTTATTTCTAGCACATTTTTAATAAAATGTCACATTTCTGCACATGAATTATGATGCAAATGTATTTGCATTTCATCCCTAAAATTTAAATCATAGACATTATTAAATGGAATGTGTTGCATGCATGTGTAAAAATAAGCAGTTAAGATGTTTTTATACCACAGTTTTGTGTATCTGAGTTCATTAAGCTGGTTATTTTCTACAGTGAGTTTGAATTGAGTCCTCATTGTTGAAGTCAAAAGAGGAAGTATATACTGTATGTGTGCACGTTTTCTCAGACAGCTGCAGAAAAAACTGCTACTTGGACAAAATTTTATCATGACAAAGGCCAAGTGAACATTTTTTTATTTTAAACAGAAAAATCCACCAGCAGAGCGAAGCTAAGGCAGCTCTATTGAAAACAGCATCATCGATAATGTAGCATCTGTTTTTGAAGTGTGTGAGCATGCATGAGTTTGCAGCTTGCAGCTATTATTTATGGAGTATATCTGTAACTGATGACTGACAACGCTGCATTATGAGGAGAATATAAAATTTTCACCAGATGATTTTCTAGCCCGTGGTTGGAGCACCTGCAGAACTCTGTTCAGTTTTACGTGGGTCAGCAGCTCTGACTCAATAATTCAGTGATCTATAAGTGACTGACTGCAGTTTATCTGGCTGGTTTTGACCTCCGTACAGTCTTCTATCTCCATAGATGTTTGTATCTATACCCTGCAGCACACCTGGGAACACCTGGCTCCTTTATTTGGATAAAATGATGTAATATTGACTCTAATTTTACAACAGTAAGCTCTGTGACTTTAACCTGGTCTGAATTATGGTTTTATTATAAGAAAACTGCAGCTGCACAGCTGTCGGAAATTTTCCTGACATGTTTATTGCTTATACACGTTTGATTGAGCTTAATTGCTCATGTATTTCACTTCGTGAACAGCCTCTGTTCAGAGAAATAGAGCTTACTTCCAACAGGACTGATGAGCTAACAGCTAATCAGAGCTTAGCCAGGACTCAAGTGCATTTCTGGGACCCCAAAACAGCTCCAATTATCTAAATGTATATAGATTTATGTGTTGTCACGCTATAAAACTTCAAAACACGATCAATTTTTAGTATTAAATGGTTATTTACCTGCATAAATGTGACCAGCAGCAGTGAAATCTGGAGCTCAAGTGAGTCCAAATAATAGTTTAATGTGAAAATGGCAACAGTGTAAAGGTTTATAAAGGATTAGTCTGAAATTAAGATGATTAGAGTTATTTTAAAGAAGCAGACATGTGTTTTTTGATCAGAGTCTGTTTAGATAAAAGGGTTAATAAACATGTAATCCCACTACTCAACAGAAATCAGCATCAGAAGTATTAAAATAATCTGCTTTACAGAAATAAAGCAAGTACATACATTATTTATATCAGTTATTTATAGTAAAACAAGGAAACAAATCACCAACGTAACAGAAATTATGTAAAAAGCAAGTCAGTGAATTTAAAAATACCTTTAAAATGTTTAATTATTAATAAAAGTAATAATAATACTCATGTCATTAGAAAAAAACTAGAGCTAATCATCAAGAAAACACATTGTAGCTGCTTCATTTATCTCATCATCAGACAGGAAGTGATCATAGATATCATATAAACACTAGATGCCTTAACTGGGAGTCGACAGCGTCCCTACACGGCGGCCATCTTACCTCGGACAGCTTACGTTCCGTTCTCAATGGTAGCAGATGGAAGGTGAGTGAACAACTTAAACAAAAACACTCTTAACTCGATTAAAAATGAACGGATTTACAAGCCGGTTGCATTATTACAAACCTTATAGCACATAGGCTTGATAGGACATACTTTAACATTTATACATTAATGGGCCAAATCCATCATATTTCACAGCCACATCTCTGGCGTTTATAACAAACCAAACCGTTTGAAATTCGGTTGAAAACTGAGCAAGTTAGAGTTATTTAAATAGTACATTCACCATTGACACCAATGTTACGAAAGGGGGCTGCTGTCCGAGGTAAGATGGCCGCTGCGTAGGGACGTTCGTCCAATCGACGAACAGCGCGGGTAAGGCATCTAGTGTTTATATGATATCTATGGGAAGTGATCAGGCTTAGAGTGTGTCACATCTAAAAGGGTCCAGGTGGAAACACTCTGTAAAAGTGACAGATAAACGTGTTGAACGATCGCTCTGCTTTGGCAGCCATGACACCTTCAACAAGCCAACACAGGTGAGGGCTCGCTCTGCAGACTGAATGAGCACTGATGAGATCCCCCCCCCCCCACCCCCCCCCATTTTTAATCTACTACATGTTGTGGTTGTTGGCAGATCTGTGACTGCTCCAGTCACTTAAACAACTTTTAAAAACCATTAAATGGATGAAAGAAAGGAGACTTCAAAGCTAAAGATGAAAGAAGTGTCGTAGACAATTAAGTAGATTACCACCTGAATGCGTTTCTATACAAGTGAGGCTTCAAAGGTATTTAGAGGATTTCACAGGTTTAACCACCAGAGACGTTCAGACAGCTTCAATGGAAGTTTGTGCCCCCCCCCCCGCTGGCAGAGAATCAATCACTGCCTTTTTCTAACTCCGTGTAATCAGGTGCAGGTGAATGCTAGCATAAAAACAACATAATCCTGCAGGTAAACCAGATACTTTTTTTTAGTCACAAGTCATCTTATCAGCAAACATCAACAGGTGCCTGAACATTAATTGTGTGTGTGGGCCGATTAGAACACCTTTAGAGTAGCTTTGGGTTAAATGAAAGTAAAATCTGTGTGGAGAAACAAAATACAAGTAGAGAATTGATCAGATTAAAGATCTGAGGAACTGTTAGCTTCCATATTCGTCTCTTTTGGACCCTGATGAGTCAATACCTGCTCATCCACTGATGCACCTGCAGCCCGATACATGGTTGTTGCCTTCAGAGGCAAAGTCAAACAACATTAGCTTATAGATTCACAAATGGTTCACTAGTTGATTAAAGATGTAGCAGAACGAGGAATTAGTGACAAATGCAACTAAATCTAGAACACAGGAATTTCCTAATTTGTGATTTATAGACTAGAATCAGAACTTAGATAAAAACTTCTCTGTGGGAGAGAAAATGATCTGTTTTATTTTCCACAAGAGTCCATGAAGAGTTATTTTATTATTATATTGATTTAAAGCTAAAGTCATTATCTAACTGGGCTAGGACTTCACTAATAAACAGCTTGGATTTTAAACATCAATAACAGTTTTTCCCTGAAAAGTCAGTCATTGTGGGAATCTCAAACCCATCTGGAACAATTCTCGATTTAGTTTCTGTTAGGGAGAAAAACAGCCCTGAGAAGGGTTGGTGACTAAATTGCAGATACAATTTGGAATGGTGCTTAAAAAAACTTGAATAAACTAATTTAACTTCCTCCTCCACACAAACACAGATGATCTCACATATAGCATTATCCCTTTAAAGTCTGAAATATGGAACCATAGTAATAAAGATAAATGTAGAATTGGAAACTAAACATTTTATTGTCTAATGTTAATTTAACAACTGTATAAGAGCTGGATTTATTTTATTGTGTAATTATGAAACAATATAACAGTAATAAAGAAATAAAATGGGCTCTTGCCACCTATAGATTTGCCACCAGGGGGCAGTAGACATGTATAGGCACAGACACCATATACGTAGACGCCTCGTGGACTGGCGCTGCCAATTGGAGCTGCCATAGTGGCCGGTCGCCATCTTGGATGGGTCTCCATTTGCCCCCAGTGCATTTATTTCTATTGAGGAAGGTGCTTACCCAACTAAAAAACACATTTTATTATGTTTTTTCACAAAATCAGACACGTGGTATGGCATGATAGTTAAAATATAAATATAATCAAATAGAATAAATTAAAAAATTAAAATATAAAATCCTAACAGGTAGGATAGAAAAGGTCCCACATGATTTGTTTTTAATAGTATCCCGGTTGTTGCAACAGTAGGCTGTAGAAAAAATGGGCACAGTTGCTCACCCTGCGTTAGCTCCTGTTGGGTTTGGAGAGTGAGGGACCCATCCAATATGGCGGCGACGCTGTTACACTCTCCAATGGGGCGTCTACGTAGTCATGTCTATGTGTATAGGTCTGAATATGGCAGGTTTCTGATGAAGGTACTAATCCTGATGCTCCTGAACGCTATATAAGGCCAGAAGTGATTTGATGCAACAACAATCTATTATAATGTTGACTTTTTTTTGCAGATGCTTTTATCCAGCTAAAAGTTTACCCTGACATGCATGTTTTTGGTCAGTGGGAGGAAAGCAGAGTAGAAAACCCACATGTTCATTAAAGAGAACATGCCAACTGCACGCAGAAAGGCTTTAATTGGGATTTGAACCTGCAACTGACTTGATTTCAGGCAGCCGTACCACCAGCTGTGCCACCATGCAGCCCAAAGTCATAATAATGTTCAGTACTCTTACTTAGGAACCTAAGTAAAAGGTACCTATGATTACTGAGGTCCAGTGTGTACTTTTACTGTCTCTTTATTTTTGACTGTATATAAAACTGGTTACAAATGTGTTGAACGTACAGATTCAATGAGACTCCAACTGAAAAATGGCCTGTTTTCTACCAAATATGTGTCTCCAAGTAGTTAGAGACCAGGGACATACTAGCTCCAGAGTCACTGTGTTACATCGCTCAATAAATGGTCAGGATGAGTTCTACCTGCTGATCAAACACCTCAGAAACAGTCAGGATGGTCAGGATGTGTGCATCAGCCGTCAGAATCTGTAGGTAACCTCCAGCTGAGGTGTAAAAAGAACCTGTGATAGAAAAAGGTGTTAAAGTCACAGAAAACTGGAGGAGAGAGGTGTGACAGATGGGAGAGGTTCAAAGAGGAATGTTTCCTAAAGCGTGAAGCAAATTCAGGCCTGAGACCGTCCACATGGGTAGGTGATGCTTCATTTAGTTTCAAAATCAGAGTCAAAGGTCTGGTTTTATAGTCTTCCATCCTGTGTTTGTGTGACTTGAGGATACCTCTGTAGGGGGGGAGTATTTACTCTCCTCCTCGCCACTCACATCCAGCTTCACTCATCCATCCTTTCTGCCGTTTAGAGCTCACATTATCCGTTAGCTTGTTTCCTCTTCAGCCAGCACAGCAGGTCAGTCTGACAAGGACACATCTCCAGCAGCTCTACAGTGTTTCTGACATCTAAACACCATCTGGGTTGTTTTTTTCTTTCTGAATCTGCAGCAGTAGAATGATCATGCTAGACGCTCCATGAAGCTCCATCTTTGTTCAGGTACTCTCCTTCTGCAAGAATCTTCAGAGAATTCCGAGGCATTCCTAATGGGAATACGGATAGATGCTCAAACCACCTCAGCCGACTCCTTTTGACCAGGAGGCTCTACTAGAAGCTGTCTGCATTATCTCTAAGGCTGAGGCCGTCCATTCCTACAACTGTCTTGGTCTCAGTCTAAAACTCATGACCTCTGGGTAAAGGATGGAACGTAGTCAGACCAGTCTTTCTTCTCCACAGCTTAGAAATATAAACCCTCACATCTAAAGATGAAGCCCAAACTCATCTCTAGATCATCCAAACACCAAGATACTCATCCTGAAGCACACACGGAAGCATTTCCTTTTGTGCATTTCCATTATCGTCCAAAATTATTTTATTTCCTTAAACCAGGTGACTTTGCAAGGCGTGAAAACAGAGAAAACGCGGCCGTGTGTTGGAGAGGGAATTAAAACGAGAGGTGAGAGGATGATGAATAGACTGCGTTAAAGCGGGTCCCAGGTGTGCAGCTGAATGGCAGGTAAGGACAAAGGCAGGGATGATGATCTGTGATGATGAGACCGGGATGATAGAGCAGCAGGAGGAGAGAAACGACAGGAAAACGGAGGGGGAGCTAAATCACGGCTGGCACTGTTGCTCATATAGGACATATTCTTATGTAAAATGTGGTTTCAGCAGCCAAGGCCACAGGTGTGTGTGGGTGGGTGGGGGCACATAAAAATCTAATATAAGAGTATTTTCAGAAATTCTGGGTTTATTTTGGCTGATTTTGCCAGCGTTCAGCTCGATAAAATCACTGAATTAGTGTTTATGACATTTTTGCATAAAAACTGGGATCAGGTGGGGTTTATTGAAAGCAAACTGCAAACTTGTGCACATTTTCCCATGTCGTGAATACCTCTTGACTCTGTATATTTACATTTTGGTCCCCGACCCTTCTGAAAGTTGTCTCACACGAGTTTGCTCTTTCTCTATAACAGCTCCTGGAATATTCTGAATCTTTCCTTTTTTAGATTTCTTGGACACGAGAAAGTGAAGAAATAAGTAATTTTGCACAAAAAGGAAATACTGTGTCTATAACAGCCAGTTCTATGCAAACAGCTGATTATTCAGCAGAACAATAAATATTTGAATGAAATGTTCTC
Organism: Aphyosemion australe; assembly: GCA_006937985.1. NCBI lineage: Eukaryota > Metazoa > Chordata > Actinopteri > Cyprinodontiformes > Nothobranchiidae > Aphyosemion > Aphyosemion australe. Next base: position 2,306,268 of record SSNS01000004.1, on the reverse strand, counting down.
CTCCATTCAAGCAGAGCAGGTCAAGCACGGGAAATACCGGAGTGTGAAATTCCCGAATGGAAATTTAATGAAAAAGGCTCGTTTGGAGAGACAAAGTGGAAATTGTGTGTTTACACACCAAGTTAAAGTTTAATAACAGGAGAAGATTTGTTCACAGTAACAAAAGCCAAGTAGAAGAAAGAGGAACAGATACATCCACCCACCATCCGTCTACTCCCAACGCTCCCGGTTCGGAACACACATCCAGAATGTCGGATTTTTTTTTTTGCTTAAAAGAGGAAAAACTGGAGGAAGCTGATGTATATTTTATATATGTTCCACCATTACTAAAACATAGAGGTTCTTTAGATAAAAGTCAAGGTGATTCTCTAAGTACACCACCAATTTTCAAAATAAAAGCTCTAAGTGCTCAGGAGTGTTAAAATAAAAGCATCATTAGGATTGTTTACTAAAAAAAACAATATTTACTATTAAAATCTTAAATGCTTAATCATATAAAGACCTCAGCTTCTTTAACAGGATTAGTCCTTTCCTCAACAACCTGCTGTACTAATTCCTACACGTATTATGCCCTCTATTGGAGAATTTCTGTTACTGCAGGTGTCAAATTTCTTTCATTTTTTGCTAAATAGATAAATAATTACATAATAAAATATAACTGATGATTATATGATTGTAAGTTTAGCATTTTACAAAAAATTAGGAATTATTTTCTGATCATTCACAGAGATTTGAAACTTTCTTTGTGTTTTTCGAAGAAGCCAAAAATCAAGAAGAACATATTTACTGGTTTTAGGGAATCAAAATAAATCACTAACAAACAAAATCAAAGCAGCAAAATAAAATTGAGATACTTATTTTCTGCAGAGCTCTGTCGCACCCACTCACTCTCCCTCCCTTTGCTATCCCAGAATGCTTTGCAGTCATGTCTGGGATTAATAAATTATATAAATTATCTGAAAAGTCAGTTTTCCTAAACTGTTTTTTGGATTTACAAGCAACTTGAGATGAAAGTTTGGAAAAAATGATTTGACTCAGACAACAAAGTTTAAATTAAAGATGTTGCACAACGTTTACCGCCCACAGGACGTCTTGTGAACGTCTCTCAGTTATTACATCTTAAGATTTGAGCTCAATATCTCTAAAATTGACCAAGTTTTCGTCATTTTTGTTTCTCCTAATATCAACTGAACCTACTGACTTCTAAAGATAATTAGCTGATGTAACCAGTGAAGACTGGTCTGCTCACATCTGTTTATCCTGTGTGCCTCTTGCTCCTAGTCACCCTTTTCCTGCAGCAGGTGGCTTCCATAATTACAAAACTGCTCATTTAAAAGATTTTTGTTCAGGATTTGTTGCAAATTACTGCAGAATGTGCATTTCCTGCCAAATACCCAATTACCAGATGTTGTTTTACATCAGGACATTTGTGAAAATCTGGAAAAAAAAAATGTGCTGGATGGGTAATCATAATATCAATTTGTTTTTTCCCAGTTAACAATTACCTTTTCTATTCATCAGAATCAAAAACCATTTGTGTGTTCAGGAAAACATAATCAGTACGGAGGGTAAAAAAAAAGATGTAAGCAGTGAATTATAATTAAAATAATTACAGCCCCTCATGGCCTCAGCTGTTGTTTCTGGAAACATGCTCGCTGATCTGGATCGCTTACAAACAATAAACAAACATCAACCCTGGACTCTCAGGACGGCTCTGAGCGGTCCATCACAGCAGCTTCAACGTTAATCAGTGAAGCAAAGCTTTCAATTCTTTCATTTTGGAACAAATGAGCTTTGAAGAACCTCGAGTTTTGCCTCGTTGTAGAAAAAATGCCAAAAGTGTGATTTCTATAGAGCAAAAAGTTCCCGTTTTGGGACCAAGCGGTTAGTTTTGGTCACCCCCTCCTTCGCTCAGACACATTTCATCTTCGTGTGCATCGATTGCTGTTATGTTAAGCAAAGCAGCAATCAGTGTTTGTGTTCTACATAGAAACTGTCACATTGCAGAAGTCAAAAGGATGTTTCTTCAAAGCAGAGCAGAGATGCATGAATGAATTATTTAGGGAATGAAGCAAACAAGACGTGTGCTGCACTCCGATACGGCTACGCCGGGAGCGAGGGGGTGTTAACTCGGAATCATTTGAATACGACTGGTCAAAAATTAGCAGGCCCCACATCCGTGGCTGTAAATCTAATTTGCGCAACACAACATCTACGGGTGCACCTGGCGACATTACGATTCCACGCGTGTGCAGGGGGTTTAATTATCCCAGCAACGGCTCGTTTGACAACGTAATTGTGGTCTTTCCATAAAATTCTCAAGCTAAACAGAGAGATTCCCATGGCGTGATGGGAAAGCAAAGAGAGGAAGGTAATTCTCTTCTCCCTTCCCTATTATCTCACTTCTGGGTGCATTAATAATTGTTAGGTGCTGTTGGTTCCTACAATGGATGTGCTGATTAAGATTTTTGTGTTTCACATGCTGATCTGAGTCGTTTAAACGGGAGGATCACAGAGCAGGGAGACAGTTTGTTGTTTCATTGAAGTAAATGTCTAAATATCAACATCCATCCATCGGTGGAAGAAGTACTTGATTTAGTTTTACTTAAGTAAAAGTACAGCTAAAGGGGTAAAAATTACTTAAGTAAAAGTGGCGGTATTGAAGGAATTTTTTACTTACATTTAACTGACACTTAATCATAAAAGGAATTGGAAAAGGGTAGAATGCCTTCTCCAGGTCAGGGACGAGGTCCTGCCCCAAGTGGAGGAGTTCAAGTATCTCAGGGTCTTGTTCACGAGTGAGGGAAAGATGGAGCGTGAGATCGATAGACGAACTGGTGCTGCGTCTGCAGTGATGCGGGTTGTACCGGTCTGTCGTGGTGAAGAGAGAGCTGAGCCGGAAGGTGAAGCTGTTGATTTACCGGTTGATCTACGTTCCTACCCTCACCTATGGTCACGAGCTTTGGGCACTGATCAAAAGAATGAGATTGCGGATACAAGCGGCCGAAATTAGTTTTCTCTGCAGGGTGTCTGGGCTCTCCCTTAGAGATAGGGTGAGAAGCTCGGTCATCCGGGAGGGGCTCAGAGTAGACCTGCTGCTCCTCCACATTGAGAGGAGCCAGTTGAGGTGGCTCGGGCATCTAGTTAGGATGCCTCCTGGACGCCTCCCTGGTGAGGTTTTCTGGGCACGTCCAACCAGGAGGAGACCTAAAGGAAGACCCAGGACACGCTGGAGGGACTATGTCTCTCAGCTGGCCAGGGAACACCTTGGGATTCCCCCGGAGGAGCTGGCCCAATTGGCTGGGGAGAGGGAAGTCTGGGCCTCTCTGCTAATGGCTACTTAAATTTAAATATGTGGTGTGTGTGTAAGTGTGCTGTCGGACCAGGGGGGAGAGGAAAAATGCAAATTAACGTACTATTAGTTTTGGAAAAGTACTTGTACTTCATTACATTCAATCACTGCATCTATCTATCTATCTATCTATCTATCTATCTATCTATCTATCTATCTATCTATCTATCTATCTATCTATCTATCTATCTATCTATCTATCTATCTATCTATCTATCTATCTATCTATCTATCTATCTATCTATCTATCTATCTATCTATCTATCTATCTATCCTCCAAAGCCCCACCCAGAATGAGTCCAAAACCAGAATTTCAACATGTTACTCTTCAATCTAACGAACGCCGGCGTGCACAGAGGAGCTCTCGTCTCTTCCAGAGGAGCGCTGAAGGCTCTTAATAATCAAGGAGTTTTTCAGGATGAAAGATTCAGACAGCTCGGTGATTTTCTCTGAGTTATGAGAGCAGAAGATGAGTAATAACCCTCCTACTTTGAAATGTTCCTTAATGATTGCGGCTAATTTCACATTATATCCTGGCTGTGAACATGAAGGAGCCAGCGAAATGTCACACTCTGAAGGCTGTCCGCTAACGAACAACCGCTGTTTCCTGCCTCCGTGGACGGATCTCACTCGTCTTTGGGTGCAAAAGAAAGCGACCTGACAGTAAAACTTAACTTTTATAAAAGTTCAATTAAAAAGTCTGATGTAATAAGGAAGCGTAAATGATGAATTATTCTTATTTTATCTTATTTTGTGCTGTTTTGCATTACGTTACTTTTCCCTATTGCTTGTTTCATTGATTGTTGTTTTGGTGCTTTTTTGATGTTTTCCCTGCATGTTGCACGAGTCCTTGAGAATCAGTTTTAATTTTTATGTATGTTTATGTATATCTAGCATATATAAGCAGACTGTAACTGTGAGTAAGCTACAGGTTTGTATCTTATTTTATTTGACTTTTCCTCCATCAACACGTATAAAGGAGTCTGCATTCTATTTTATTATTACAAATATACGAGTAGACAACCTTCAGCTAAAAACACCTACTGAATCCCAACAGGGTGACTGAAAATCTGACATTTCTGTGAGAAATTTGTCTCCAACAGACAAATGTGAAGGTTTATTTTACGCTCTAATCACAGGGAAAGTTGCTTCAAGCTCACAGGAGGTCTGAAATCTCATTTGACCAAATTGAATTGCTTCTCTATGAAAATAAATGACTTTTCTGATTCTTCCTCCCAGCTTATTGCCTTGTGTACCTCCCCGTGCTTAAAAACCACAATTTCCCAGCATGCATTGTGTTTTTTATGTACAAATAATAGATAAGCTCTGCTGTGGGATTGTCTGTGTACGTTTCTGTGTTTGTAGCCGTGGCTTTGTGCCAGAGCCCTGACTGATTTATTTGGAAGTGAAACTTGTGACACCTCCGCTCCGATCTGCAGAGCTGGGACACGCGTCGGGCTTTGAGTTCTTCAAATACCTAATGGCCCGAGGCAGTTCTACCTGTGTAAAACCACCTATGAATGGCAAGCAGAACCACAAGGACATTAGGAGTGTGAAGGATAAAGTAATGAATGTTACAGTTATCATCAGGCGGGGACATTTTTCTCCTTTAACTTAAACATCATTAGGAAAAATAATGTGTCCTGCACTTTGAAAGGATCAGACTTCATATGAGTTTTAAAATTAAAACTGAATGGTGCACTGATGGTAAGGATACATTTGTTCTTTTCCTTCCCTCCCCATAAACCTCCAAATATTAGTAAAATTACTAGTAATAAAATACTAAAATAGTTGGTATAATAGAAACTGCCGTGCTTTTTCTTGAACAACTAATGGAGATTAAAGAGTCAGTAGAATTTAAAACCATATTTACCCTGTTGTTAAATATAGGCAGCTTGGGGTGTCAAATGTAGCATACCACAAAGTCTGTGCCGCCTCTAACCTGCTTCTCTATCTAAATTAGTAACGTTGTAATGGCCACGGAGAAACGGTTCATTCTGAGAAAAGCTGGTTTAACATGACATAAGCTTAGACACATACCCTTAAATCTGCATGTCCCAACCCACTTCAGTGTCAGCTATTTTTAAATGTTGGTCACTTTAATGCTAAATTTACGACAATGCTAGGCTGAGCTAAAGCTAAAACTATCTTGAGATACTGCTAATACTATCTGCTGCTAATGCTACTTGAGGAACTGCTAACACTATCCTGAGCTGCTGCTAACACTATCTTAAGATACTGCTAACGCTATCTGCTGCTAACGCTATCCTTACGCTATCCTGAGCTGCTGCTAACACTAGCTTTAGATACTGCTAACGCTATCCTGAGCTGCTGCTAATGCTATCCTAAGCTTACGGTGCGTTCAGTTGTCCTCGAAACTTGTTCTTCCGAGATATGTTAGCCAGAAATTACGCAATGAACTCGGAATTCCGAGCTGCGAGCTCGTACGTTTCAGACAACCAAGGCCACCACGGGCCAACCGGGGCCGTGGCCAGGGGCCTATGATGTTTAGGGGCCTATCATTTCAGGTAAAAACAACAACACTGTTTTATTACTTGTCAGGTTTTCTGTCAATCATCTTAGATGCTAATTTAAGGCTGCTGATTGATCCAAATTACAAGTGACCTACGTCACCCACGTGACCTCTAAAGGCCAATTGCACCATGAGCTCACCAATCAAACAATTTAGATGATTTCAGGGCGTGGTCCTCTAGTTGTAAAGAAATTTGGAAAAATATTGGGGGAAAAAATTGAGAGCGGTGCTCAGAAACGGAAAGCGCTTCATGAGAAGGAGCTTTGAGACAAAGAAGGAAGACAGAAAATACCTAAGCTGACAGAATTTATTTAATCAGCTATAAAGAAGTTGGACATATCGCTGACTGACACACCGAGCAGGTGAGGAGGATGGAGCACCTGCAGGCACGGAGCAGACCGCGCAGCAGGGAACCGCGGTCAAGGGAGGAGCAGCAGAATGGAGAAACTGGAGGAGCAGAGCAGACAGACAGGAGCGCTTGAGGAGCAGAGCAGACAGACAGGAGCGCTTGAGGAGCAGAGCAGACAGACAGGAGTGCTGGAGGAGCAGAGCAGACAGACAGGAGCGCTTGAGGAGCAGAGCAGACAGACAGGAGTGCTGGAGGAGCAAGGCAGACAGACAGGAGCGCTGGAGGAGCAGAGCAGACAGACAGGAGCGCTGGAGGAGCAAGGCAGACAGACAGGCGCTTGGAGCCGGTGAGCAGATCCGGGCTGCAGGGGAAATATCGTCTTTGAACAAGTACGTTCTTTCTGGGCAAAAGTTGGACCAGAACAGTGTCAAAACAAAGATTTAGACTTTTTTTGCATCTGAGTGGCAGTATAAACAACGTCAAAGGGTTATGTGTGTGTGTGTGTGTGTGTGTGTGTGTGTGTGTGTGTGTGTGTGTGTGTGTGTGTGTGTGTGTGTGTGTGTGTGTGTGTGTGTGTGTGTGTGTGTGTGTGTGTGTGCTAGTCTATACATCTAAGTAGGACCAATGACAAACTTTTCAACTGTAAAGTGAGGACATAAGTTGCAAAGTGAGGAGCTTTTGCCCGGTCCTCACTTTGGTACAAGAGCTCTACTCATTAGTTTTACAGGTATGGTGTAAATTAAGTTTTAGTTAAGGCTAGGGTTAGGAATAGATTGGTTATGGTTAGGGTTGGGTTAGAAGAAGAAGGCACAATCCAGTCACCAAAATTAATGGAAGTCAATGGCACTCCTCACAACAGATGCAAGATGAGAACGTGTGTGTGTGTGTGTGTGTGTGTGTGTGTGTGTGTGTTTTGCATGTTTTATCATGTTTAATAAAACTTTCAAATAGATATAATTGCTTTAATAATATATTTTCAGTTTCCTCTTTATATATAAAGAGAGACAGAGAAGTAATATGCTGGAAACTGAAAATATATTATTAAAGCAATTATATCTATTTGAAAGTTTTATTAAACATCATAAAACATGCAAAACACACACACACACACGTTCTCATCTTGCATCTGTTGTGAGGACTTATATATAAGGGCCGTGGGGGCCTACTGAGCCTCTCTGCCCCGGGGCCTATCAGCTGGTTAAGGTGGCCCTGCAGACAACCCCAAGATCACCAGTTTAAAGATGGCCGCGCCCATTGCTACCATAGTTGTTGTTGTCTTTATTTTTTTCATCATTTATATGTTCTGCTTTCTTTCTTGTTGCACCGAGTTGTTGCTTATTCTTGTTGTCAATAGTTACATTGCTGAAAACGTCAGCATTGCCGCTAAAATTGACCAGTGTTTATGGTTTTTTAACTGTTCCTGGTGTTTACGTTTGATTTTTGTAATGTTTTTTTCTGGTTTTATGTGGTTTTTCCAAATCTGGAATCTGGAACGCAAAACGAGCTTGTTACGTCATTTCCTTGTCGGAAATTCCGAGTTCCGAGGACAACTGGAACGCACCATTAACACTATCCTGAGCTGCTGCTAATGCTAGCCTGAGCTGCTAACGCCCTTTCCAAGAGGAAAACAACAAAGAATGTTGGAGCACCACTCACGTTCCAGGATGTACTGGGGATAACCAGGTTATGAATGAATACCAGACAGATCCATAGTTTGTGGTCGTTGACCTTGCCACTCCGTCCCTTGCTTGTCCACACTGCAGCACCGCACCCTAACCCTAAGACCCACCCCACGGATAACGGCCACTCACTTCCTTATTCGTGAAAATCCAAACATCCTAAAATTCAGGAGTTTACGAGTGATACTGGAACTGGACGTTAACCCATTGACACGAATGAGAGCATGTCATGTGACTGACGTAAAAAAAGTGATACAATAGCAAAGGTAATCCTAAAATCTCCCAACATGCCCAATTTAGAGATGGGTTGGGGGGTTGAGAGGCTGTTATAGGGCTGAACTGACCTCCACATAATAATGATGGAAATTAGAATACTGTAAAGAGGAACATCTGTTCCAAGAATTGCTTGGTAGTCCAAAAATCAGCAATAGGATAAACTTTGGAAGGTGGTGAAGGGACAAATAATTGATGCCCTGGCTCCATGTCCCTGATTTGAAGCGAGCGGTTTTCCAATAAGGCAGGCTGATAGAGATTTAATCCGTTGAGAGTCACACATTTCGTCCTGGTTTATCATGTCTTCTACACCGACGGTAAAGAACTCCCAGAAATCTGCAGCCTATCACAGTCATGTCACGTACACTTTAAACGCTCCAGGTTTAAGCCTGCGCTTGGCCAGTGTCCAGCTACACCTCGCGTGTGTCTGTGTTGGTGTAGAGGTTAAAAACCTTCACAGGGGGGAGGAAGCCATTGATAGGGGAGCTCCACCACGCCAGCACAAAGGGCCTCTCTTGTCTGCAGCCATCACATTTCACTTTAGGGAAAATGTAATCTGTTTAATATCCCAGGCGGTCCTTTCAACCCCAAGAATGCTTAGACAGACGTTTTTACCGTAATTGCTTCATAGATCAGAGTTGACTGCAAAGGGGCCACTGTATCCAGGTGCAGTACATCAGCTGATCACGGCTTCAGATAAAAGCTAACCCTGCCTCTCAAGGTGAGTGCATGGATCAGCGGGCGGTGTGTAAGTGGTGTTGAGTATGTCCACTCACGAGGCTCAGCTAATTTATATTTAAAAAATAAAATTGTATCAGCTGTTAAATTCTTAAATATTTGTGTTCTTGTCAGCTGCAGAGGTTTGCTAAAGAAACAATTGTTTTTTATCTGTGCTTTCTAAAGCCCCACATAACTGATCATTTTAATACTGATAGACTCTAAATGACAAAATGTACATTTTCATGGTCTGGATACAGTCAACATATTTTTAATTATTTCTAATTAATGTCTTCAGCTTCCTTAGTTTGAAAATTATATATAAAACAGGTCAGCTAAAATGTTATTTTCATTGATTTTACTTTTTGTACCAATTTCTGGGATGGTTCTAAAAACCTTGTCAGCACATTTAGTGTAATTAGTTAAATGCATAATTCTCAGATGCTGCTCCTAAATATGCCAACAAATTAGCTAAAATACAGAGTAAATTAATCACAGCAACAAAGTGTAGAATCAGTAAAATTTATTTCAAAAAGCCGAATTATCATTTTATTTAACTTTTGATGAAACAAAAAAATGTGTCCTGGTTTCAGGAAAAAAAATACTTTTTAGAAACAGCATCAGGTCATTCTTTGGAACATCTTTTTGGTCAATTTCAGGAAATAAATTCAGTCCAAAAATTAAATACATCTGTTAATTTACCATCGAGATACCAGAAAAGGGACTCTACCCACTTTTTCCTAATGTCTAGTTTTGTACTTTATTTTGAAATAACTATTATATGTGCTCGTGACCGGTCGATCTACGTTCCTACCCTCACCTATGGTCACGAGCTTTGGGTAGTGACCGAAAGAACGAGATCGTGGATACAAGCGGCCAAAATGAGTTTTCTTCGCAGGGTGGCTGGGCTCTCCCTTAGAGATAGGGTGAGGAGCTCGGTCATCCGGGAGGGGCTCGGAGTAGACCCGCTGCTCCTCCACATCGAGAGGAGCCAGTTGAGGTGGCTCGGGCATCTGGTTAGGATGCCTCCTGGACGCCTCCCTGGTGAGGTTTTCCGGGCACGTCCAACCGGGAGAAGACCCAAAGGAAGACCCAGGACACGCTGGAGAGATTATGTCTCTCGGCTGGCCTGGGAACGCCTTGGGATTCCCCCGGAGGAGCTGGCCCAAGTGGCTGGGGAGAGGGAGGTCTGGGCTTCCCTCCTTAGGCTGCTGCCCCCGCAACCCGACTCCGGATAAGCGGGAGAAAATGGATGGATGGATGGATATTATATGTGCTAAAAATTTTAATTTTTAGTGTTTTTCCTGTTTTCTTCAGTGTCTTCTTTTAATATTAATTTGAACTATTTTTTAAATTAAACCATTTTTGCATAACCAATGTTTACTGGTTATAGCCTTTAAAGTAACACAGAGCAGTTTCCTGCTCCTCCGCCCTACTGGTTGAAAGTGGAATTACAACTGTCGTAAACAACCCTGCAGCAGCCTGCTGTAGCTAGCGCTAACAACGGGCTAACGCAAAATACAGCCGTTGCTAAAGTTAAACCTCATTAGCCGGATTAAAATTAATCCTGGATCATAGTTTAAACTGGGGTAAAGATCTGGTGCAAAAGTCTTAATTTTAAACTAGGTTTAAAGTTTGGTGCAACAGAATTTAAACCTAAAACGTGATTTTATTCAGAGTTTAAAGGTAAACCTTGTTGGTGCAATCCGCCCATGTGTCTGCAAAAGACGAGTGAAGGATAATTATTTTGAATAATTATATTTGAGCAAATTAGTGACCAAACACTGAACTCCTGCTGGGAGAAGCAAATACTTTGTGTTCTCTCATTCAGTTAATCCTTATCTCCGTTTCTGTTCTCCTCCAACTGTTCCTGCCCTTTTGTACCAGCCAGTCTCTTGTTTCCCAGGCTTTCCTTTAAACACTTTCCCTTCTAGCTCCGCTTGCTTTTGTCTTTCTCCATCGAGAAGGTTTGACGTGAAGCAGTGTGAGAACACCATCTCCCTCTCACAAACAGATGTGCATGCAGACAATCACACCACAGAGCAAATTAATTCCTGCAACCCGAGAGACCTTCCCTTAAAAGGCTACATCTTCAAAGCCTCAAACGAGGAATGTTCTCCATAGCAAACACCACCTGATTGCTTCGCCCTCACAGCAACCTTGAGAGCTGTGGAAACATCAAGGTGAAAGATGCCGCTTCTGGATTCTCAATGAGGCCCAGCCCGAGTCCCTGGACAGGCCGGGCGATCTTAGAGGATTCGGGCGGATTTAAGCCGCGAAGACAAAACAAGACGGAGGAGCCCAATAGGTCAATCAAACGACGACGCAGCGAGCATCTTCAAGGACTGTCAAGTGAGATCAATTTGTGCAGGACCAGGGATGCCAGGTCAGGAGTCTGATAAACCTGCAAGTATAACGAGCATTTATCAGCAGGAAGCGGCTGGTTTGAGCTGCTGTGAAGTTAAAAGCATCCAGCTGTGGGTGATTCCAGCTTCCTACATCCAGCTGACTCACGTCTCACTGTGGGTATATTTAACTTAAAGGTAAAGCATCAATTATGTCTAGTGGCGCGATCATTAGAAATCATTCCCATCAATAACTTTTTTATGAGGCTGATGATATTCTGGCCTGCATCTGATTCCTGCTTCATGTTATTGTCCATTTATTGAGCCATAAAAACAAAGGAAGTCAGACTGAAGCTCACTCTATTACCAGGAGGTTACTTAAGGACAAGCAGGAAGAGCAGCTTTGTTGCAGAGGTGGTTAAAAATATCACAGAATACTATTTATTTCTATTATTTGATGCTATTTGGGATGTGCAATTAATTAAATTTTAACTGTAGCTCCAAATGATCACAAAACAAAAGTCATAATTCAAGGTGTCCAAGCAGGGAAACAACAATCTTATCAACATGACAGATGACTGTTCGTTTAAACTCGCTGTTCAGGCTAACCTGGATAAAGATTAAGATTAACCAAAGATTTTTGACTTGAGAGTACGTTAAACTAGTTTTAGAACTAATCCTGGTCTAGAAGTTTGCTGCTTTTGAAACTTGGATTTTCTGGTGGTCGTCTGTCTGAAGCTGTTTGTGTCAATGACCAACAAATAAAGTCCTGAAGAAACGATCATCCCAGACAAAGTCAGCCTCTTCAAACCGAATCTCCAGACATGAGTCATGCTTTTATTTTGTCACATCTTCTGTAAAGGTCGTTTTAGCACATACTGGCTCAAGAACATGATTTAAACATATGAAAAAGTTGCATAGTATGGCTTTAATGTTGCAGATGTTTATGACAGCGAATATGTGCTGTAATCAAAGCTAAAGACTATTTTTTGCATGCTTTCCATAGCAGCTCTTCACTGATTTTATGGCAGCGCTGCCTGTCAGAGAGAGGTAAGGTGTAGGCCTACTTTAGAATAACGTCTGAACGATATGACGACATTCTATAATAGACCTGTACATTTACAGTGGTCTACATGGATTCTAATGTGAAAAATAACGATTTTTGCCTCGTAATTTATACTTTCGTAAGTTTTCTGCCACCTGGTGATGTTAACCAGTGTCTTCAGTCTCTTTACAACATGATCTCTGGATAATTTTCCTCAAATAAACCAATAAACGTGTTAAATAATTGCAATCTTATTCTGTAACTGTGCAGCCCTTTTTGCAGTAAATCAGATCAGGCAAATTAGTGTATTAAATAAAAATAAAAAGCAAAATATGTGTTATTAATGCACAGGTGCACGTGCAATTCTAAGTGGGTGTCTCCTGCAGTTTGTTTACATCAATAACCCCCCCACCCCTGAATATTGGCTTCTTGTACATTATGTGGCCTGCATTGTTCCTTTTCCTCTAGTTAATACAATCCTGAGATCCAGGGGCGCCTGAGATCTGATTATGCTGCTCTGGCCTTCCACAACGCAGCCTGCCAGTCTGATGCTAAGTAAGTAAAGTGATTTGCTGCTGAATTAATACAGTTGCTGAATAATCTAATTAGAATGCAGTTACAATGACTGTCAGACTCTGTTAGATTTCCTTCTCCTGGCTCCCAGAGGACAGGAGGATGGAGGATGTCAGAAGATGCACAGGAAGTGGCGTACACACACACACACACACACACACACACACACACACACACATTCTTCATCTTCAGAAACATGAACTGGTTATTCTGTGTTTTTTACAGACACAATGAAAACCCCAGTGGCTCTATAAATCAGGCACATTAAAGCATAAATAAATTACAGTTACATTTTCATTCATTCTGATGCATTTTTCTGCACAAACGTTATAAATAATTAACATCTTAACCCGAGCAGATCACTTCCTGGACGTCCTTTTAAGGAGATTTTGTTTAATTGTTTAATTGTTCTTGTGCAGACCGATCAGGACCCAAGTGTCCTGCTGCTCGTGCCGTTTTATTTTATAAATGTTTCTACTGCCTTCAGTTTCACATCACGTGGTTATTTAAGCAGAAATATTAAGAAATCCCCACCAGATTTGAGCACTATATGCATCAGAAACGCTACTTCTTGCAGGTGCTGCTGGAATTTATGCTAAAAAGTGTATTGTCGAGTCAAATATTTGCTTTTTCTTTAGCGAATGAATATTTTATTGGACACAGTTTGGTAGTGGAAGAGATTCAGCTGCTAGTTGCCACAAACATGAGTGAATTATCCGGTACAACCTTTCAGTTTATACTGTACATAAATAATTTAAGATTACTTTGATAAAAATGGAAAAATAGACAATGCATGAGTTGTGCTGCAGATGCAAAAATATTAGCAGAATTTGGTTCGATCAGGAACCCTGGCCTCGGATGTAGATGCTGATCCCCACCCCGGCTGCAAACCTCCCCAGAAAGAGGTCATAGTTCGATGAAGCGAAGACGACCACATCAGCCGCTAAAAACCAGAGATGAGGAGGGGAAGGTGTCCAGTTTATTTCTGTCAACACCTTAAATCCAGAGTGTCTGACAGGATTTGATTATTTTTGTGTTCCAGGAGCTGTTTATTTCCTAAATATGATGTGGTCCCCTCTCCACAGCTACCTGGTAAAGTAGATCCTTCAAATTGTGGAGTGCATGACCAGCTCCGGTGGCCTAGTGGTATGAGTGTCCGCCCCGGGACTGGAAGAGCGGGGTTCAAATCCCGGTCGGGTCATACCAAAGACTTTGAAAAATGGGATCCATTGCCTCCTCGCTTGACACTCAGCACTAAGGGGTTGGATTGGGGAGTTAAACCACCAAATAGTTCCCGAGCATGGCCAAAGCTGCAGCTCACCGCTCCCCACCATGGGGATGGGTCAAATGCGGAGATGTAATTTCACCATTGTGTGATGAATACTTGGGACTTTAACTTTAGCATCTCTATTAGGATCATTGTGGTAATATGCAGAGAGCAACAACCAATGGGAAATGGTTTTACATGAAGTTTTACAGGAAGTAAGGGAATTTTACTCAGAGGGTTTTTGAAAGGTCTTAATTTTTTAAGACAATAATTGCAAAACAAGCATTTTTGAGAGATTAATTAATAATAATAATAATAAATAGATAATAATAATGTCAAAAGTGCTTTCTGTCCACCCAGGAGATTCTCTTAGACAACTAAACATAAAATTATTCTTCTCACAAACACAGCAAACGTTTGAGTTTTACAAAAACATGAAAGGACACTTCTTAGGGATGAGGAATGTCTGTGAGAGGAATTTTGTTCAACCAAAAACAGCCAATTATCGTGAGCGTAGGTAGCGCTATGTTTCCACCCCTTCAGGGGTCAGACATCAACAGTACGACCCGCTGTGCTCATTAGTGTCCATCAGGGCAGTTTGTACAGAATTACACTTTGTTTCTCTTTAAAATGCAAAGAAAGAGAAGTTGGTTCTGAGTATAGAGAGCTGCTGAAGATAATTCAGAAATCCTTTTGTCTCTGTGGCTTCCACACAAAAATAAAAGTTATTGTAGCTTTAAAAAAAAACGTTTGACCCTTAAATCAATTCATAGGCTGGTGTCAATAAAATAATTACGTTATTAGGTTCATTTACAATATTACAACAGTAATAAAACATGCACTTACCTCCTGCAGTACTTAGATTTTCCACAAGGAGGCAGAAGACTTGCACAGAATTCAGTGGAGCAAAAGTTTGAGGAATGTACTAATCCTGTTAAAGACATAGAAATTAGTTAATTTCCCCCAAAATAAAAAAAAACTAGTAATAATTCTATAAAATGATCAACAAGAACATTAAAAATAAATTAATAGAGCATAAATCATGAAAGATGTGCATGTGTAGTTTTGTAGTTTTGGTATGCTAACGAGCGCTAACATGTCGCTATAGCTAGCGAGGGGGACCGCAGGGTGTGTTCCAACTACAGGGGGATCACACTCCTGAGCCTCCCTGGTAAGGTCTATTCAGGGGTTCTGGAGAGGAGGGTCCGTCGGATAGTCGAACCTCGGATTCAGGAGGAGCAATGTGGTTTTCGTCCTGGCCGTGGAACACTGGACCAGCTCTATACCCTTGGGGGGGTCCTGGAGGGTGCGTGGGAGTTCGCCCAACCAATCTACATGTGTTTTGTGGATTTGGAGAAGGCGTTCGACCGCGTCCCTCGGGGGGCCCTGTGGGGGGTACTCTGGGAGTATGGGGTACCAGGCCCCTTGATACGGGCTGTTAGGTCCTTGTACGACCAGTGTCAGAGCTTGGTCCGCATTGCCGGCAGTAAGTCGGGCTCGTTTCCGGTGAGAGTTGGACTCCGCCAAGGCTGCCCTTTGTCACCGATTCTGTTCATAACTTTTATGGACAGAATTTCTAGGTGCAGCCAAGGTGGTGAGGGGATCCGTTTTGGTGGCCTAAGGATCAGGTCTCTGCTTTTTGCAGATGATGTGGTCCTGTTGGCTTCGTCAGAACGTGATCTCCGGCTTTCGCTGGAGCAGTTCGCAGCCGGGTGTGAAGCAGCTGGGATGAGAATCAGCTCCTCTAAATCCGAGACCATGGTCTTGAGTCGGAAAAGGGTAGAATGCCTTCTCCAGGTCAGGGATGAGGTCCTGCCCCAAGTGGAGGAGTTTAAGTATCTCGGGGTCTTGTTCACGAGTGAGGGAAGGGTGGAGCGTGAGATCGACAGGCGGATTGGTGCTGCATCTGCAGTGATGGGGGCGTTGTGCCGGTCTGTCGTGGTGAAGAGAGAGCTGAGTCGAAAGGCGGGGCTCTCGATTTACCGGTCGATCTACGTTCCTGCCCTCACCTATGGTCACGAGCTTTGGGTAGTGACCGAAAGAACGAGATCGCGGATACAAGCGGCCGAAATGAGTTTTCTTCGCAGGGTGGCTGGGCTCTCCCTTAGAGATAGGGTGAGGAGCTCGGTCATCCGGGAGGGGCTTGGAGTAGACCCGCTGCTCCTCCACATCGAGAGGAGCCAGTTGAGGTGGCTCGGGCATCTGATTAGGATGCCTCCTGGACGCCTCCCTGGTGAGGTTTTCCGGGCACGTCCAACCGGGAGGAGACCCAAAGGAAGACCCAGGACACGCTGGAGAGATTATGTCTCTAGGCTGGCCTGGGAACGCCTTGGGATTCCCCCGGAGGAGCTGGCCCAAGTGGCTGGGGAGAGGGAGGTCTGGGCTTCCCTCCTTAAGCTGCTGCCCCCGCGACCCGACTCCGGATAAGCGGGAGAAAATGGATGGATGGGTAGAAAACTCTGAGAACAGGATGTGTTTCTGCCCGGATAGTTTTAGATGTGACACACTCTGAGCCTGATCACTGCTCTTTCATGAAACGTAAATAATGATTAAAAAAAATGTTTTAAGTCACAATTTCATCAGCTTTTGTTTTGCTAAAATGACTTTATTATGAAGTGGTGATTCACTCGTCATTTCTGTTCATGGCTAGCTATAGCGACATGTTAGCGCTCGTTAGCATAAGGCTATTTGTCTTGTTTTACTATAAATAACAAAAGAATTAGCTGTTGCTGCATATAACGCTGAGTCATTTACACATTATGTTGCTATTAATTATTAAATTTGAATAATTGTGACCATTTAGGTGTTTTAAGGGAGGCTTGTTTTCAATATACCTACAATTGTATTTATTTATTTTTACAGGTTTAAAGGTGACTAGACCAGACCAAAGGGGCTTGGTGTGGTCCTGGTGAGTAGAGGAACTCTTTTGAGGGGGGAGGTGTTACGGCCCTTATTTCTATGTCCTGCACTGCTGCTCTATTTCCTTTGCTCCTCATCTCACTCACACACACACACACACACACACACACACACACACACACACACACACACACACACACACACACACACACACACACACACACACACACACACACACACATCATGTAAACACACCCACTGCCTTATCTCACACTTTAAATAAACTCTGTTGGCAGCTGCTCGGGGCAGACTACACTCTGTCCTGAGTTGGTCTGTAACCATTTGCAAAGGGTGACAGTTCTTGATTGCACTGAGTGGCTGCACCTGTGGGTGCAGGATAAAAGCCTGCTTGGTGAGCTCCTCAGGAATTCCTGCCTGTTGGTGAGGCCTTTTGGAGGCTTATTTTAATAAAAATACTCAAGAAACTCCAAAATATGTTCAGTCTCCACTTTATGTTGCGGTCCTATGAGCCGGGTCGTAACAATGTTGATTTTTTAAAAATTATTAATTCTTTGAAAACATGATTTAAAAAAAAATCTTTATTTTATTTTACCCCAAAATAAAAAATGTGCTCTGAACAAAAGCTGTGTTCTCAGGTGGTTAAATATTTTTGCCATTTCACCCACCCTTACATGAATATATTAATTTCTAATCATCATCCAGATAATGATAGCAGCACAGAACAGTTTATTCCTGAAAATAATTACTATAACAAGACATTTTAGAGAATGGCTGCAGATGTTTCAACACCATAAAATGTTATGTTTTTATAATGAGTCAAATCATTAAAAATGGCAATTTTGAAGCATTTACTGCTTAATTAAATGCAAAAATCTAAAAAATTAGTGTAATAATGAGTCTTTTCTCTTGAATTTTAAAGGTTTGCTCTTCCGTGAAACATCACGATAATCAGTGCACATATAGAATGAGCTAGGCCAGCATAGTTCCCCTGAAAGCACACTTTAGTCTGCAGTTTGAGAATCATTAGCTCAAAACTAATTATTTGCATTGGTTTTTACTTACTGAGGCTTCATGGTTTTTTTTTTCTTCCCTTGGACCGGTTTCATCAGGGTGAGCCTTGCCTCAGGCGTTTCCTTTCTTCACTCGAGTGTGCTTGAGAGTTAAAGCATTTTAATAAATGAGCAGTAAGGAAAGGACTTTATATAAAAATGTTTATATAAAAAAGGAGAAAACTTTCTGTTGGCTCAACTCCTCCCACCCAGTCGGCTCTAACGCCATCATCTCTTTTCACATAAATGATGACATTTGAGACGTACACCTGTAAACAGCCGGTATGTTTGTCACTCAGGGTGGAAAACACATTCTTCCTCCGGGCCTGCCACGTCTCCTACCAGCAGCAACATAATCTCATTAGTCTCTTTTCATTTGTCCTCCCACCACCTCCATCTCTGTCTTTTTTACCACAGTCATTACGTCTCAATGATCCCCTCTCAGTCCAATTCCCCTCTCTCTTGCCCTCCCTGCCAAAGTGTCTCTCTCAGCAACAGTAATTCTCATTAATTATCACTGCAGGCATGTTCTAGTGCCAGAAAGAGCCAGGTGGTGAGTCTCAGTTCAACCTCCCTGTTCCTGCTGGAGAGTCAGGCAGGCAGGAGGTTAGACATCTTAACCACCCATCAGTGCAAAACAGATTTACTTCATCTTGGAGATGGGAGAAGATTAATGGTTTAAATTAAACTCAACGTGGAGTCAAAGAGAATACTACATTTACAAGAATAATGTTAATAAGGAACAACCTGATTCATAGTAAAAGTATTAAACTCAACACTTGTAATTTTCTGTAGAGGATCACAGTGTAGGGAGACAGTTTATCTCAGGTTTTAGCTTGTTATTCCTTGTCATACCAGTCTATTTTACATCAGTTGTTGCTTCAATTCAATTCAGTTTACTTATATAGCGCTAAATCATGACAAGAGTCATCTCAGGGCCCAAACTACTGCTAACACTAGCCTTAGGTACTGCTAATGCTGCTAGCCCAAACTACTGCTAACACTAGCCTTAGGTATATTTTGTCATCATTAGGATTTTCCAATAGAAATCCCTGAACTAAATGTTTCATAGTAAAACAGGCAACATCTTGATCAACCACCTGCATGTCACAGACTTTACCTCATGCATGCATGCTCCTGCAAAATAGCAGGTTCTGTTCAGGGACCTGAACAATATTATTACAGCCTCAGACTATTTGAATTAAATGGATTTCAGGCATACTATTTTCTATAAGTGTAATAAAAAAGAAGTAAAAAAAAATAGATTTTTAACAGAGATCTCTGTGTAAGCACTGACTTTAGACATAAAAGCTGGCAACTTAAACTGTCTCCAGTTTCCTTTTGAGCGACTTTCTAAAGAAATGTAAAGAAAAGCCAGAAACCCTGAAAATAATTCATTTTATGGTCAGGCTCTCTTCTATAACATACCTGATTTGAAGGCCAGCTTATGTAGCTGTGCTCCATGTTGCCTCCTGAACCTATCTACCAAAGCTTCCAGATGTGGTACATAACGGTCCAAGAGAACAAGTAACTTAAATGTAAAGTAGCTGAATCACTGTTTTTGAGGTGATTGTTGTCTTTTCTCACACATTTGTGCCGTTTTAAATAAGATTGAGATCTGGATCATTCTGACTTGCTTTCTTGACATATCTTGGTCTGATGGGAGGATGCACAATAGTCTGCTGCACCTGGTTGGAATTTAGATAAATTTCCATAATAACTAAAAGAATGGTTGATGAAAGATGCATGATATGTGCTTGTCTGCATTTTTGAATACAATGGAAAAAATAAATCATAAAAATACCTAAAAAGAATAAAGCAGCTGAATGTTGACAGGTCATATTGGGTTGTGGGCAACACAAAATCCCTCCAAGGGCCTCAAATGGCCTGCTGGAGGCACTTTGGATACCCTTGATTTACACAATCTTACACAGTTTGAAAAAGATGCCCAGAACCTGAACAGAAGAGGCCCAAAGATAACAGAAAGGGCAGCATAAGGCCCTTTACCACTATTGGAACTTATGGGTCATTTTAACAGACCTTCTTTGGGTCACTGAAAACCACTTTTTACATCACACAGCTGTTCTCCCCGTCCCCTGAATGGATTAAATCAAGGCAAACTTCAACAGAACTAAACATTTTTAATATTATTAATGTCCGCGGACACCTTTTGGTGCTAATCGATGATGTTGCTCACTGCCAAAACGAACGCGAACTCCTGAAAGATGGAGACACAGAGGCTGAGAGGACAGAAACAGCATATTCTTCCAAGAATTAGTGGAAACACGGCTATAGTGGTGCAGTTTGTTGCACTGCAGGGATGCCTTGCAGAAAGGTTGCAGGTTCAAATCCCAGCTGCAGCTATGCATGCATGGGTTTTCTCCAGGTTCTCTAGTTTCCTGGTTAAGTCGATTTGATAAACCTGTCTGCAGGAATGAAAAAGCATAAATATTTACACACATCTTCACTTACCCCTATTAACACTTACGCCATGTTTGTGTGCTCAGACGCCTCTACCACAGCTTCCCTACAGACAAACACATTTTATTACAACAATTCTGAATGAGTACAAAGTCTCTCTCAAGGCCAAATAGAATCAAAGCAAGAGCAGAATGACAAGGATCAAACAAACGCTCGCCCTCCAGACAAACGAGATACCAGGAGCAGGAAAACAGCTGCTTTAGAGGATTACAAATTCATGGGTTCCTCTGTGAAAAATGATGAAACTCTGGATAATCCAGTCCAATCTCTATCTTTAAACCTTCAAAATACTTCACCTTTTTGGGCCCACCTATCCAAGCATAAAAGGATGTTTTTTCCCCTCATCATCATGACAACAGTAATGAAAAACGTGACATGGAGTCATGCTACTCGATTGTCAGATTAAGAAAATAATCTGGTAGGTTAGTTTTTGTTTTTTAATTCGATTTTTATGAAAAGTCGTCTCCATCAGCCAACTTCTCCCTCAGAGTTTGGGCCAGCTGTAATGTAGGATAGAACCACAGCTTTGGTTCAACCGCTCCACTCAAACCACCTCCAGTCCAAGAAAATTAGACGCTTAAATCTAAACGCAGCAGTGCAGCAGCAAGACAATTTTATTCCTCTATGCATAATAAAATTTAAAAAATAGATGGCTGGGAGCAGACAGTCCTTTCTTGTAAAATGTTATGGAACATTGATAAGCTCCAGAAGATTCTCATCTTCAGCAGTAGCAGATACAGCAGGTGGTGCAGCAGCTCAGCAGTGCAGATGTAAGGTTGTGATATAGACATTTTTAAAGTTTTATAATCATAATACTTAGCACAGATTATTATACAACAAAGCATCACGAGTGAGGGAAAGACGGAGCGCGAGATCTATGGGCGGATTGATGCTGGTCTGTTGTGACGAGAGAGCTGAGATGAGAGGCAGCTCTTGATTTTCCAATCGATACGTTCCTACCCTCACCTACAGTATGGTCACGAGCTTTGGGTAGTGACCGAAAGAATGAGATCGTGGATACAAGCGGCCAAAATTTGTTTTCTCAGCAGGGTGTCTGGACTCTCCCTTAGCGATAGGGTGAGAAGCTCGGTCATCCGGGAGGGGCTCAAAGTAGATCTGCTGCTCCTCCACATCGAGAGGAGCCAGTTGAGGTGGCTCAGGCATCTGGTTAGGATGCCTCCTGGATGCCTCCCTGGTGAGGTTTTGCGGGCACGTCCAACCAGGAGGAGACCTAAAGGAAGACCCAGGACACACTGGAGGGACTATGTTTCTCAGCTGGCCAGGGAACGCCTTGGGATTCCCCCGGAGGAGCTGGCCCAAGTGGCTGGGGAAAGGGAAGTCTGGACATCTCTGCTTAGGCTGCTGCCCCCGTGACCCAATCCTGGATAAGTGAACGACAATGGATGGATGGATGGATGGATGGATGGATGGATGGATGGATGGATGGATGGATGGATGGATGGATGGATGGATGGATGGATGGATGGATGGATGGATGGATGGATGGATGGATGGGCATCACAGCAACATGCAGACCATTGTTGCTTCAGATGTGTGTCTATTGTGAAATTGCCAACAAGGCGATGTTTAGTCCAAATTTCTGATGTTTGCAAAAAGTCCCCGTCTGAACTCATCTGTGAGAACGCCTCCTACTGTCTGCACCTGACCAGACAAGAAGTAGAACATTAGATCTTAACGGTACGGTCAGTGGTCCCACATAAGCTGTTAGAGTGAGCTACTTTTTGAAAGTACACAATTCTAAGGTCCAACCCTTTCTTCGGGCTTCACCTCAGCCGGCTCCTTTTGACATGAATGAGCAGCGGCTCTCCCAGGATGTCTGAGCTAATCACCCTATCTCTGAGGCTGAGCTAGGCCACCCTGCAGAGGAAACTCATATCTCGAACACATCTGCATGATACCATGATGTCATGTTAAATTCTTCACAAAGACACCAAACACTGGTATAGCATCCCAAAATATCCTTATGCTGTGTGACATATGTCAAGTCTCATGTTCCTACTTGAACTAGTCAACCCGCTCCCTCTAAAGCCTCATGGGAAGCTTCTTTGCATGTTCAAGGTTCTTTATTTCCCATTTGTGCATGAAACTTACACCAATATTTTTGGTATTTTTTTCCAGAATTAATGATTTACTGATTCCTCGATCTGATGTCATCTCATAAGTATCAGAAATCAGCCACACAAGCCACCTTTGAAAGCCAAACGACACATCAGAGTGTAATCAGCTGTGGACCCAGGGGGAGCATTACAGCAAATGGTCATTAAAATACTCAACAACTCACCTCCTACAGTAGGCTGATTGAAGCATTCTAACAAGACCCTCACCTAACAATTTCTGTCTGATTGGTGACTTATGTGGAAAAAAACTGTAAACAAATTCCCCTCGTTAGTTATAAAATCTTGTATGTAATTGGAAAACTTGTAAAAGAGTATAGAAGAAAAAGCACAGGTGAGGTCTGTTTCCTGATTTAGAGTCCAGTCTCCAACCAAACTCTTGTTTAATCCGTTTGACATTTCGCTGGAACAGGGAGGTCACTCTGCTACCTTCAGGGACTGGAATTAAATGAGTTTTAAACTGGGCTGTACTCGGTTTCTCAGTGTTTCCTAAAGTCAACTAGATCAGAGCTAATATTGAGTCACAGCTGAGTAAACAATAAAAAAATGGCTCTCAGGGGTAAATACAGTTCACCATTGTGGATCTGGACTTGAGTTTTGTGACTGAACTGAAAAGAGTCGTTATTAAGAACAATGACATCATATCAGTGGTTTCCAACTCCTGGTCGTTGGGGGGTCAAAATCCTACCTGTTTTAGATGTTTCCCTGCTCCAACAAACTTGATTCAATCACTTAATTCCCTCTTCAAGATCTGTAGAAGCCTGCTCATCACTCATTTATTCAAATCAAGTGTTTTGGATTTGAGAAACATCTAGAACTTGCAGGATTGTGGTTCTCCAGGACCAGGTTTGGATAGATGATGCAATGAGGCACAGGTGTTTGTTTTTTCCTGAGGCTAAATAGGTACAAAACTGAATTATTTTGAATTATTTTGTAGATGAAATAGAAAATATTCAGGCTAGTGTAGAAAATAAGGGTAGTAAGTGACCAGGTGCCCATCAGGGGTGGTTCTAGATTAACATTAGCGGGGGGCAGCTGGTCGTTTAGAGAGGAACCTTTATAAGAAAATATTAAAAACTTGCATTTAAGATTTTCAAATTGTATTGTTTAATTACAACAATGCAGGCTAAAAACAATTCAGTTACAGTTTCTTTAGACAAAGCAGATTTTCAATAAGTTCCAAGCTTGTTGCCAGGGTGGCACTGGGCCCACCCTAGAGCCACTTAGCACCACCCCTGAAAAAAAAAATTACATAAATAAACGTCCCTGATGAAGCTTTATCTATGCTCAAAATAGTTGAGCTATGAGGGGTAACGGTGGAGCCACTGCAGTCTTTAAAGAAACCAGAAGACCCTGGAAAACATCCATGTTCTGACTAAATTTTATAAAGTTTTTAGGATATTTTTACAGTTTTTTTCTTTATCCAGTCAATGAAAGATCATGCTTGATGTCTTGACTCTAAATTAAAAACAAAACGACTCAGTCATTACATCCTGATTTGTATTTGAAGGTAATTTTGAGCTCTTGTACATCAAATTTCTCAGCTGAATGTCAGTGAAAACCTCGTGTCTCGTGCATCTATCTTCTGAGCTGATTCAACGTCTACTTCCCGCAAGCATTCATGAAAAGTTGCTTTAAAAAGCTTCGACTGAATTGCAACACATCTGCTGCATCGCTGACAGGTACTTAAGCGAGGCATTTATTTCTCATTCACCGGATATCAAGCTCATTCAGAATCTACACCCCTTCCCAAGGGTGGTAGATTGGTAGTCGAGAGCAGCAGTGTTTTCATCAAGCTTTCAACGCAGCAGAGCGCGGAGCAGCTGCTGCCACTCCAGGTACCTTTTGTATGTTTTTAGAGATCAGCTCTCTCTTCTTTGTCTTCAACACGCGTGTCAAACCTTTTCTGTGCCGTTCAGTTTCCAAAAGGTTATGCTTGGGAAGAACAATGGAAAGATGTAATTGTGGTTGTCATGCCTGAAAATAACGAGCAGTGTAGCGGTGTTGTTTTATTATCAACCATTAAATAGGATTTTATTTGGTATCATCCATCACTGTATGTAAATCTGTGTTTACTTTGCAGGTTCTGTTCTCTCAGGTGATAAAAAAAAATACTATGATGCAAAGGTAGCTTTAACTTTAATTTACCTAAAGGTGGAGTAAGGAGCTCCTGGATTTAAGCTGTTCCAGCAAGTTACATTTTGAAATGACACGTTTCAAAGGTCCCACCCCCTTTTCTTCAGGCTCCCCTGGATTCTGACCCCTGCTCTGATTCCTCACCACAACCTCCTGTTAGGTGTTACAACTTCTGCCTTCCCACGTAAAACCCCTGCTTGTTTACTGACCACACTTTTAAATTGTGGTTTTTATTGTGAAGTATTTTTAGTGTCTGTGACGCCTACAAAAGAAATCCTGCACAATAGCTACAAGAGGTGTCATGATTTATGTAAAATTAACCTTCACTGTAAGAAATTAAATGTTGAATCAACTGGTTTCACAGTTGCTTAACTGCTAAGAGTAATAGATATTTATTTTAACATAACAGTGCATATTACTTGTTACATTGAAAGTAACAGTGAGCAGTTTCCTGCTCCTCCGCCCTGCTGGTTGAAAGTGGAATTACAACTACCATAAACAACCCTGCTGTAGCTAGCGCTAACAACAAGCTAACACTGACAGGAGCCAACTAATACTGAAATAAACCACGAAGTAAAAAGATCCACACTGTTGGACAAAAATATTATTACTTACAAGTCCAGTAGCAACAAAGCCAGGTCACCATCAGTCAGTGATTTTGTAGCCTCCTTTAGCTCCCTCAAACTAGTGTAGGCGGCGCCGATATTCACTCTGGTTTTAGCTCTTTGCTTCACCTCCAAAGACATTACTCTGTTACTTTTACTTCCAGGCTCCACCATGATGCCAACAGAAAAATCAAACTTCTTTTTCTTCTTCTTGTGCTTTTTATTGGCGATTGGCGAACTGAAAATGCTAACCGCTAGCATAACAACTAACAGCCGTAAAGCAGGTAAAGAGCTCCCCCTATAAGGCACCTACCCGCTCCACAAAACTATCAAGTGTGGTTTTTGGCCACCAGAGGGCTGCAGAGTGGTGTCAGATGTGAAACTGGTCAATTTTCTAACCCAAAAATCACTGAGATCAATGTTAAAGTTCTAGCTTAAAGCTTAAAAAACTATCTGTTATTTTAAGTAACTACTGTAGGTTTAGTGGAACCAGTTGCCATAAATTGGTTTAGTAAATTCAACCTTTCATTTCTTACAGTGTATTGATACTGCTCTCATATTGTGGCTGAACTTCAGCGTCCTCAGTGTAAATTGTTACAGTAACATCTGTTTTAACAGCACTTTGGGTCAAATTTATTGGGTTTCTTGATGCTTTTAGCGAGAAATCAGACTATGTCAGAAAATTAAATAAATTAAAGCTGCAAGCTAAGCAATTATTAGCTTAGAAGTAAATATTTCAGTAAGATTTGATCCATTTTCGTTTACTCTGATGCTAAAATGATTAGATGTGAGCAGTGTATTTATAATTACGACTCCAAAATATGTTTTTGTCATTCTGCAGAAAGTTTATGCATTTGTTGCCTCAAATTTGCCTTTTCTGATGTAAAATTAAATACAAAACTCAGGTTTTTAATCATTATTGGTCAAAGTTGAAGAGCCACAGTGCAGACTCCTATCATAAACTTTAACTTTGCAGATCTTCTCAAGATTTCTGACTAAAAGATAATCTTTGTTTAAAAACTCTGATGATTTTCAGCATTTTGTGGAATTGTAGGTCTTTAATAATGTGGTGAAGCTGATCTTCTGTGCTTTTACACTGACAACCGTTGTAGCTTCAGCTTTTTAGAGCAAAGTTGGGTCATAAAATAAGGATGTGAGGTTAAATAATCATGTGAACTTGTGGCACTAGCAGCGATGTGAGTGACTGAGCTGGACAGATTCTGTAAATTAACCTCTCAGTTCTTCTAAATAAGTAAAAGAAGAGTTAACGTCACTTTAGATGACTGAGTGCAGTGGCCTTTCGACTGTCTCGCTGCTCCTGACCTTCTGCCGACCCGGATCAGTTCCACCAGCGTCTCTCCCTGCAGCGGCCGTCTGTTAACCAGGAAGCTCACAAATTAAACGCAACAACTCTGAACACAGTTTTACGTTCTGCACACGACCTTTTCTGCATGCAGCGCTTTATGAGTTTGAATACTCTGCAGGATTTGTAATTTAGCCCCAGCCTGCCTGTGAAAGCGCTCATTTACAGCTCGGTAAGCTGAGAGTGAGGTGACCGTGGCCTTGCTGACAGCCTCGGGGCAATGCGAGAGCAATTCCATTGTGAGAACACGCTGTGTTCATTCAGACGGGAGCAGTGATGCTGCGATGCCGCCCGGCAGAAGCTGCTTCTGTGCAACACGTCTGTCAGCTGATCTAATGCAACCTTGCTGTGCTCTCAGCAGAGGAATGAGTCAGGGATGAGGTCGTCCGGCTGCACGGAGACCTGGATCCCTGAAGGCCACCTAAGCTGCAGTGACACTGTGATCATGCTGCCAATAAACAGCCTTTCAGAAGGACGCTGGCTGCAGGATTACAGAGATAGGCAGAAGTTCAAACGAAACAGCTTTAAGACAGAAAATGCAAGAATTTGGGGCTAGTTCTTTAAAAGAATGTAAATCTACTTCAATTATTAATTCGGTGGTGCTAAAAGATCCAAGCTGACTTTAATTGGCCACTCAGCTGGTGGCCTCTCTGGGCTGGTTAAACACAGGTCACATCTCATCAGGAAAGTGTAAAAATGTCAGAGAACGTCTGACAAAATCAGGTTCTAGACCATCAGTAGTTACGCCTCTCCAGAGTCTGGAGAACAGCAGCTCTGAGAAGGTTTCACCCTCGGCAGCTTAAACTCTGTTTGTCATTGGAGCATCGACTGAATTTAACTTAACTTTGCTGTTTTCTTTCATGTCGTGTTAGTTTGTTCTTTTGTGTCTGTTTATTGAGTCCCAGGCTTTGCCCCTTTTGATCAATAGCTGACATTCTCTTGTGTTTTCTTCAGATTTGTCTTCTTTTCCTTGTGTTTTGGTTTCCCTCATGTCTCCGTTTAGGTTTATTCTTCAGCTCCCTCAGCTCCACTCACTGATCATGCACACATTAACTTACCTGCCCCTGTTTTGTAATCACCTCCCTCAGTATTTGAGCATCCTGGTTATCTTGACTTGTGCCAGATGCATTCTTGTCTTTTTCACCTGTACAGATGTTAAGGTTTGAATTATGCTGCTGAGTTGTTTTCCTTCTTGCTGCCATTTCAGTCCTTTTATTTATCGCTAATGATTTGATTTTAGTCAATAAAGTTATTAAATGAAGAGGCTGTTTCTGCTCTTAGGCTGGAGCTGGACTGTTTCAAATAGATAAAGTTGTTCCCTGCTATCTCCTCTCCTCTCAACAGCTTGATTTCTCTGCCCTCCATTTCTCCTCACCTCTTTCTCTCCTCCAACTTCATGCAAATATCTGGTGACCCCGCCATCACTTCTCCTCTACCTCATTAGTATTCCTGATGGCGTGGCCCATCTTTTCTAATGAAGCGCCGTTGCTTTCAGAAACTTTGCAGCAGCACCGCCGTCACATTTCCGGCTAATTTTGGTTCATCATGATGAAAAAAAAAATCCCAGAGGTTTCCCTTGAGCCTCTGTGTGAGTGGGCGATATGGGCTTTACTGTGAGATTAAAGGCAGAATGTGAGTTAATACGTGTAAGCTACGACCACAGCTCACTGTGCCCTTTATCACATTATTCAAGTTCAATTTAATCAGCGACGTGATGCAGGACAGAGATTTCTGCTTCCAGCTGACCCATAACATAATACACAGCTGTTAGAATAACAAAAACATGGATTTGTTAGGATTTAAAGCAGCGAGTCATTAAATACAAACATAAGACATAGAGTTCAACATGGATGGATGGATGGATAAAAGAAAGATGGATGGATGGATGGATGGATGGATGGATGGATGGATGGATGGATGGATGGAAGGATGGATGGATGGATGGATGGATGGATGGATGGATGGATGGATGGATGGATGGATGGATGGATGGGTAGAATAATTAAGCTTATAAAGCTTTAAAAGAGGAACATGTTGAAAGTTTTGAGGCTTTTATTTTGAAATGCAAGTTGTCAAGCATGTGAACAACTCACTCACTCAGTCACTCACTCACTCACTCACTCACTCACTCACTCAGTCACTCACTCACTCACTCACTCACTCACCCACCCACTCACTCACTCACTCACTCACTCACTCACTCACTCACTCACTCACTCACTCACTCACTCACTCACTCACTCACTACCTTAACCACTTTTTCCTCAGTAGTGTTGCAGAGAGCTGGTATGTAACTCAATCAGTCCTTGGACAAGAAGCAGAGGACACCCTGGACAGGTCTCCAGTCCTTCAGAGGGACACAGAGACACAAAACCAGTCCCACACCTAGGGACAACTGAGAGTAGGTGTCAGAAACCTGTTGATCGCAGCATATAAATGTTGTCAACATATTTCAGACTAGATTAGATCTAACACGATAAGATTTATTTAAAAATCTGGTTTTATTTAAACTTTTTTTATGGATTTGTCAGTGTGGAGTGAAAATGGGACATGGTGACATCTTATGAAGTTGTGGAAGTGGTCATTCAAAAATGATATAATGGTAAAGCCTGGAGAGTGAAGGTATCGGTGGTGCCCGTGGTTACCGGGGCACTCGGGGCAATGACCCCTAAACTAGAGGAGTGGCTAAAGCAGATCCCAGGAAGTACATCAGACATCTCAGTCCAGAAGAGTGCAGTTCTAGGAACAGCTAAGATACTGAAGAACCCTCAAGCTCCCAGGCCTCTAAACGGACCTTTTTCCACCATGCTGCCCTTTAAATCAACAATCATAAAAAATAAACGTATGTTATAGGTGGAGATGAAACCCAACTTCCACTCACTTGTTCTTATTTTTTTATCGACTGTCGTTCAGATCCAGTTACTCTCAGCAACACACCGATATATTTGACTCCATTCACAAAGAGAGACGTCGCAGCTGCACAAAGATCTGTTGTGTTGTTGGCAACGTGAAGCATGCAGTCAATCCTCACAGGGCAACAACCATCAATAGGGAAATGTTTCTAACACACACACACACACACACACACACCTGCTGTAAGTGGCAGCTCTGCTGACAAAGCCGATGTAGTCTTTTTTTACAGCTTGTTTATTGGCATCACTATAGCTGAGTTTGCATTTCGCAGCCAAAATCCAATAATTATAACAAAACGTACAAACCTTCATATCAAACATCTCTGTCAATACAGAACTGAAGCATTTAAACCACATCACAGCTTGAATCTATCAGTGAATCAAAGGCTGGTCTTTGTGAAAAACGGTGTAAACAAAACTAACATTCCATTGATCTTTCTGCCAACAACTGCAGCAATCAGATTATTTCTTTTTGTCATTTTATTATCAGCAGATTATTCCGAGCAGGCTGATTACAACAATCACCAGCTCACAGTGACCTTCAGACGGATTCATCAGCTTTTTCTATAGAGTCCTGATCCATTTCATGCATCACTTAAAGCTACGTTTATATTTCTGACATGGTGTGTCTTCACAACTAAAACGCTTTCATTATATCTGAATGCATCCATGTTGGTTCATCTTCTCAATAAATAAACTGGAGTTTCTCTCACATTACATGGAATTTTGAAATCATCCTATCCTGTCCTTGGGTGTTTCACAATGTCAAGGAACCTCACCTTGATACCTTGGTCCTGCCCCGGTTGCCTAGGAGATACGTCATCAGGAACCGCCAAGGTGTGTTCCAATGTTCATGAACTACCGAGGCATCTGTCCTCCGTTTGTCTGCCATTTAGCTAACTGACCATGGATACATGAGAGGTGCTTTGCTGCCTTCTCTCGGTTAAAAATTTCCAGTTTTTGTTTTGCAACATGCATTTCACCTACAGTGAACAATAAACATTTATTTCTCCAGCTTCATGTCCTGAGCGTTGTGTTTTCTATTTTTCTACGTAGTGTTTAGTGACTGTTCAATAGTGACTGTCATTTTGATTGACTCGGGGCACGATTTGACAACATAAATCAGTTTTGAGCACAGATTGAACTGTTTTGAGGTGAAAGTTTGGTTTTGCAAGAAGAGTCTGAGGTTTTGTGAATGTAGGTTGAAAATTGGGTTTTGTGTTCACAGGTTAGAGAAAGGGAGAGCAGCTTTCAAGAAATGTGTCTTAGCAATCAAGAAAAACTGTAGTTGTTGTGTTCAAGTGGTGACACCTGTGCTTTACTTGTGATTGACGTTTGTCACCTGTGCTCACCATTATGCAGCACAGGTGCATCACAATGAAAATGTGTTTGCAAGTGGTGTCTAAACAGGTGAAACGTGCTGATGGTTTTGCCAAAAGAGTGACTGATTCAATCAGTGGGTTCAAGCAACTAGCATTTGGTTCAGACAACAGGGTTTAGTGTTTTAGCAATTGAGAAAAACTGTAATAATTTCACCAAACCAACTCTCATTTCTTAACATATGATGACCTTAGCCCAAACCTCTGGCATAAAATATGGTGGGTGATTGAATCAGAGGCCTTTAATGATTAGGTGGAAATGTTTTAATGGGTTAATTGTTGCATAGAAATTGGTAGAAACATTTTTTTTTTACCAGGAGAAATTTCTGGTAGCAGAAGTAATAAAATATTTTTAAAAATCAGTTTTTACGGAGGATAGTTTTAGAAAAATATATCCTGATAAAAAGATTTTAAAAAGAGCAGAGCTACAGCAGAATGCCACCAATATTCCATACATATTGTGATACTTCTGATTATCTGGAAGTGTTTCATCTACTTTTGCTTTCCTGCACAAACATATTGATATTCAATGACCTACTTTCACTTTTCCATTTCCTCTCCAATATTCCCAATAAATTCTATGTGTTTTCCTGACATGACAATAAAAGATATTTGTGGCTGTGAGCTGAATAAATATGCAGTCTGACCTGTTGTGTAGCTGTCACCGCGATATCCCGCAGATATGTCAAACAGATGCACTTTTGCAGTTTTCTGGTGAAGATGTCTTGTGCGTCATGTAATCTGCCCTTTAATCCCAACATGACATCCATCATTTTCATCAGTGCACTTAACTAAATGTGGCTCAAGCAGCCAAGTGTGAAAAGCAGTGCCTCATATCTGTGGAAGCGCTGTCAGCAGATGATGGATGATGTGGCCCTTGAGGCTGAGCAGCTGGACAACAAGTAATGTTCAAAAAGGGGAGCGCTAAATGCAGCTGGAGCTTTATGAGTTATGCTGAATGGACCATGCATGATGGCACGGCCGCAGCCTCTCTGCAGGATCGGGTAGTTTATCAGAAAGATGAGCTGTTGGTGATTGTGCTCCATGGGCTAATAAGAATTTTGCAGAAAGAATTGAGCATACATTAAAAAAGATGAATTCTGAACAATTTAGAGACAGAAATATAACACTTAAAAATTAAGCCAAATAGAGCCCACTGACACCGGGGTCTGTGCCGACGGGAAACAGTTCATAATTCCAGAGTACATGGATAAACATTTCTGTAGAATCACATCCCTGCCTGCCAACAGTCAGTCTATCTGTGCATGCTTTCTGCAAGCAAATAATATTCAAATGGTGTGTTTTATGGAACTTTTGCATGCACTGTGAGTTGGCTGAAGTCCCTGAGCATGAAGGGAGACAGGAGTGTGCTCCAGGCTGAAGACGGGTCGGTCTGTCTGCTCCACTTAATATAAAATCATCAGATTACGCCACGGTTATTGTAGCTTGCTTTAAGGAGATTTAGAATAAAAGTGGAACACGGATGCAAATAATAGTTTTAATGGCATTTTGCAATGGGTGTTTAAATTTCACTTTACTGTCTTAACGTTATTTCAAATTCAAAAGTAATCGTATCTTCTCCAGCTGCTTGTGCATCATTTAAATCATTTCGAGTTGATAAACGATGAAATTATAGATTATAATGTCAGGCATGTAGGCTTTGCAGGCTCTGTTAGCGCTCAGAGCATGTGGCCTGACTGGCTTTTAAAACTCATTCACTCGTTATTTCAACACATTTGCTGTGGTCTCTAGTATAAATGAATTCCTCTGTGGAAAACAAGCTCTGGCGCTCCTGTTTCAGGAAGTAGAAGTAAGCTGGAAGAGAGTGGAGCAGAAAACAGCAGGATTTGGAGTCTTAGTCATTATTATTCATGACATCTCTCCTCTGATTGGCTAATAGCAACTCTTCTGCTGCTTTCATTCGCTCTGCAACATTGATGTTTTATCTCCACAAATAACACAAGCCTGGAGGAGTTCTACCATGTTGTGGAGTAGCTTCTACTAGCGAAAACGTGCTCAAAACTTCAAAGACCAATCCATAACAGGTGACATATACATATACATTTCAACACAAATCCACTTTTAAAGGTCTAAAATGTTCCTTAAATCAAGCTAACAGATGAAAAACTCTTGGCTTTTAGCGAGTTTAGCAGACTGTTTCTCATAAAGTGTCCGTCCCTTCAGTTATTTCCTCATCATCTCGCACTTGTGACGCGCGGGGAGGTAATGTGCAAGTCTGCTAATCGCCTAATAATTGGAAGTGATGGCGGAGCGTAAGCCGCGATGATAAATCACCAGCAGCCGAGCTGAGAGAGCAGCAGTAGGTGGCAGATGCTGCAGGTGCTGAGCTGTTGACTGTTTGGTTTCCTGCTGATGTTACACTCGATAAAACACACAGAAATGCACTCAGCTCAAAGGTGCACGCCAGAGATAAAAATTTGCATGAACGACATGCCAGTCATATATCTACTGGAGGACTTGCGCTGTGGAAAAATCAAAAATAATGCGAGATGAAGGAGGTTTATTTGGAGCTCTTCGACACACACAGTCAGTCACCTGGAGGAGGTGAAAGAGAAGTTATGTGGAAGCAGCTCACCATGCAGGAGGTGGTTCTGCTGCTGGCTCGCTGTGCAGGATGCTGAGGAAATCTCATCTAATCTACTCTCTGTGTCTCTCCATCCAAGTGGCAGTCTCTGGTTATAAATCGCTTCTTCAGAGCTCGGAGGGGAAAAGGACTCCTGACATTTTCTTTGTCTTTTATTGTCTGTTCTTTATAATTGTGATCGTTTTCTTCTGTCACCTGTCAGAGTCAAGCTTGATTAAACTAATGAGAATGGTGTTTGACTTTATGCATCATGTTTACGCTTCAATTTAGGAGATAATTGTTTATTTTTTGTTAATGTCTGAGGCTAAAAGTTGCATTTATCTCTCTAAATCACATATGAAGCAAGTTTGAATGTTCAGGTTTCCAACATGAGCGTGCCACTGATGCAGACGTGCAGCAAACACAATTAGAGATGGGGATGTTCACTGGCTCAGGTCACCCTGAACGGTCTGTTATCACACAAATATTCAACACAAGCAGTGGCGCCCCCAGAAAGGTTTCACAGGGGTGGCCATGGGGCCTGAGAACATTTTGGGGTGGCACACCAAATTGATCCTCATGGTAAGTTTGGGAATGTTTATCCTGTGGCGTATTAGTTTTCATAAAAAAATAAATAAACATGCATCCAACACATAAAAAAGTTTAGAAAAAAACATTTAAAACAGTTATTTTAGAGCAGCTTAAACACCACGAAAACTCTGGTGATTAAAACTTTTATTTTGAAAATGGTGAGCAGCAGCGACGTAAACATTTTTATTCTGATTATTTATTCATTGAATGTATAATTTTTATAGGGTTTTACATATCTTCATTCAATAAGATAAAAGTATGGTTAGTTTGAATGTTAATATGACTTATTAAAGAACACTGGTCCTTCCTGGAGTTGCCAGTGGGGTGGCCATGGCCACCCCTGGGGGGCGCCACTGAACACAAGGGTAAATTTATGGCACATCTTTTGCCTGGCAACTGAAATCTTCTGGGAGTGAAACAGTTGTGTTGTTTATTTTTGCAGAAAATTCTCCCAATTCTTTTATATTTTTTATAGATTCAAGGAGCAAATTGTGCCTCTAACAACGCTGGTTTATCTCTGGAGTTTAGGAGCTTTTTATGCCTAAAAGGTTGATAAGTCAGAGTTAAGTGGCTTAATAAACAATGAAAGGAAAGAAATAAGGAACAAAATCAACCAATGTCCAAAAAAATCCTGATTTTAAAGACTGCATGGAAGAAAAATGTAATTCTGCATCTTCTATCAAAGCTCAAAGAGGAAAATTTACATAAAATGTATCAAATGAAAGAACAAATTCAGCATAAAATCAGAAGAACTAAAATATTCAGAACAGGTTTTAAACAAATCTACTTTAAAAACAACAAAAATAGCAGCTGTAAATCAAAGCATCTGTTCTTTCCTGGAAAATATTAATAATTTATAGATATATATAAAAAGATCCAGGCCGAAAGAAAGAAGAAAATACAAATATCTGCTGAAAAGCTTAACAGGATCTCACATAAACCGAGGAGGATGTTTTCTTTCTCCGATCCTTGTGGAGGCTTTCCGTAGCTCAGTCAGGATTAGTGAAGAAGGAGCTGCACTCAAAGGTTCTGATCCAGAATACTTCTCCTCATTTTAATACACAGAATATTTTATTGTGCAAAGAATGTTTGTGTCAAAGCGTGTCTGCACATGTCTCTTATTGGCAAATAGAAGCATGCAGCGTTAAAATAAACCGTGAAATTTCCAAAAGAAAATATTAAATGGAAAACGTGCTGTTTTTGATAAGGATAAATCAATGTGAAGATGACATAGCAGGCACAAGAAATAGGAATAAATAGGAATTAATTTACATGAAATGTGCTCTATATTACCCCAAGGTCATTTTAACCTGAGATTCTATTAAAATATACGATCAGATATTGTTGTTCAGATGGAAGCTGCACAAAAAATGGTCAGATTACTTTCCAGCATATTTTAGCTGGTTCGTCTTTTGTCAACAGCTTAATGTTCAGAATAAAAAAAGGCTTTGATCCATGCAATACTTTCTAAAATTCAAATATCTGGAACGACAACATTTGCATGTGTGCTGAGAACACTGAAGCATTTAACAGGTGGAGACCATGTGGGAGACGGCGGAGAGCAAAACCAGTTTATTATTTTCATAAAGCGTGAAAACAACTGATGGAGAGAGCCGATACTTCATCACTAACTGTCACTGCAGAATAAAGCAGGTTTGGGGGATAAATAGACAAACTGATGCTAATTTATGAGTTTTAAACATTTTTAAAGATTCTAATCAACATGATTTTGTGAGTTTTTCTTTTTATTTTAGCTGCAAAATGACACATCATTGATAAAATGTATAAACAAAGACGTTATCTGTAACAATGAAAAATATTGTGTTAAATTGAAAGTATTGACACATTTTATATATTGAAGCATCAAATGGATATATTTTATTTAGGGGTGGGACTCGATTAAAAAATTTATCTAATTAATCAGATTCTTTGTAATTAATTCATCTTGATTAATCGCATTTTAATCGTTCAAGGAAATGTGCGCCCAAGCAATCAAAAATAATGTTAGTGAGGCACAGATGACTTACCCACACTTTAATGAGTATATTTCTGTAACCACAAGGTCTATTTGATTACTTTGGTCTCATTATAAAGGTAACCATTGTGGGATTTGTTGGGATGTGTAAATATTAGTATATGTGTTATTGATTAATTGTAAATGGACATGGAACATTGTAAATGTTGTGTACTGAACTGAACACTAGGTGGCGGCAGAGCACTGCTAATATATATAGAGGTGTAGTGTAGAGTTCAGGGGAAGTTCTGCTGAGGATTACAAGATCCTGCTTTCTATCAACTGGGAAACATAACGGTAAAAAAGTTTATTTTTCTCTTCCTTTCTTTTGTTCAAGAAGAGCAATTAGACATGATTCATTTAATTGTAGTTTTAGTTATGTTTGGAGTACAGGCTCTGCGGTTTTGTTAGAGGTGCAGCTTGATGATATTTATTGTTACATAGGGCGTAAATTGTGATGCTAAACTTTTCTAGCCACCAATTGGAGGTGTAAAATTATAAAGTGTTATTTTTTTTCTAATTAATTAATTGTAATTAATATGTTATATTCCCACCCATAGTTTTATCATTTTACACAGGACAAATTTCTCATTAGCCATAATATCGTTAGCCTGTTTTTAATGTTTTTCATGCCAGTTAGTTAAAAGCTCCAGCAGATTGCATCGAGTCACTGACTTTACAGCAATCCCCACATTAAACAAGCATGTAGTGACAGTGGAGAGGAAAACTCTCTTTTAACAGCAAGAGACCCTCAACAGAACCTGGACCAGTAGAGCAGCCATTTGCCACGACTCACTGAGGGTTCAGTTTGTTCTCAGAGTACATCTGAGGAATGAGCCTCAGCTACTAATACATAAAACTGTAGGTAAAAATCTTTAAGGTTGACTGAGTCATGGCAAATTTTGTGTTTTCTAAGGGCGGCCATCTTGGATAACCAGCATTAAATGTACAACATGTGAAGAATTTCTCTTGGTTTCATTCAAATCCACCCAATGATTGATGGTTAATTTTCCTAACAAACTTGCAGACAGAAAGGTAAAAACATTTTGACCTGCCTATCGATGGCGGGCGATCATAAAACGTGCAAAAAGCAGGCGGCATGTTGCAAAAGCAAGGTGAGAAGTGTAGAAATTGGCTAAAACATTCCTAAATGCCCTCAGACTCCAGACTTGTTATTTTGTTGAGCAACACTCCCCCTCTTCCCGCTCAGCCTCTTGCAGCCTCCACTCTGTAAATTGACATATTTTCCTTTCCCTTATTAAAGAATTTCAAAATAATTTGATTTCTGTCAGGAACAAGCGGAAAGGATTGCAAGGGAGCTACAAGTCTCAACCCAATTAGTGACCTCATTCACTGAGCACATCTCGTCTTTCTTCCCCCCGCTTCCTCTTTTCATCACTCTCTATTCACCACACCAGCCCTCATATCCCTCCATCCTCTGGACCCCTTTTCCTTTTTGTCTCCTCTGGACCTTCTATTCTTTTATTCCTCTGCTCCGGCTCCTCTTCCTCTGCCTGCACAAATGAGTCCATTTCGCCCGGGGGGATGAGACCGCGGTGGTTAAATCAGATCGGGGCGAGGTTATATTTGGAGTCTGGCAGGAGGAGGAGAAGTTATAGAAGCATCAAACATCTGGGTGATCACATGGCCTATTTTACATCAGCAATGAATGTTTAGGGCACATTCAGCTGCCGTTAGTGATAATAGCTCAACAAATTCATGTGAACATGCCTCAATAATTTATATCAATACAGCAGAGACTCGGATTCATAATCCTTTTTTTCTGAAAATTGGGATTTTTGTTTGTATTTTTCCATTTACGATTTAAAAGATTTGCCTGTAAGTCACGTTTTTAAATTTTGTGAAATAAAATGGGCTAATCTTTCTAGTAAAAAACAAAAATTGACATATTTCTATTTCTACTATTATTTCATTTTAGAATTGTGTCATATTTGGCTCACGGAGGATATTTTGTTGATGTGCTGATTCTAGCATAGTTGCTAAATCTAAAATCTAAAATATTATTATTAATAAAACTGAACTATTTATGGTCTAGTATTAATAAAACAACTATTTAACAGTCTGTGTTATTTTATTATGTAATTCTTTAACAGTATAACAGAAATAGAGAAGTAAAATTGGCCCTCAGCACCTGTAGATCCTCCACCAGGGGGCAGTAGACATTTATACGATTGGATATGGCAGGTTTCAGATGAAGGTACTAATCCTGATGCTCTACCTGGATGATTTAAGGACAGAAATGGTTGGATGGGAGTTTGTAACAATATTCTGCAATGGATTAATTTAGTTTGAAGCAGAACATCTCTTCCTGCACAGACAGATACCACCTGACTTCTCTCCTCTGCTGATGTGTCTAAATGAGGACGAGTTCGCTGAAAGTGAAGTTATTGCTAGCTTGCTCACAAGGGTGGAAGAGGAACTGAAAGCAAAATACTTTGAGAGTTTTTGCCAACAGGAAACAGGAAAGCAAAGCAGGCAGAATGAGTGTCTAAACTGAAAATTGACCGTGAACACAACAGGGAGCCTCCACACAGGAGGACAGGTGAAACAAACTACCTGACTAATGATGGGAGAAAGAAAGATGGTCGTTATAAATCCTCACCAGATTAAGACAAAAGTAAAAACGATGAACAGGAAACAACAGAGAAAGAGATGGAGACTACCAAAATAAGACAGAAAAGAGAAAATGTTTGATCAACAAATCCATTTTTGCAAGGTTTCAAGCCACTCAATCAACCCTTTTTAAAAAATGCCTTTTCCTGGAGACAACTAACTTTAAAGTATGTATTGTTCTCACCCCTCCAACAGCACTCAAAGGCCACCCAGTGCTCACCCAGCTGCAGTCCAAACAGGAGATGTGTACCCCTCTATGTCCAGATCACAAATACGTGAATTTACTGATAAAAAAATATAAATACAAGTTAATAAAACCCTTTTATCAGTCCCAGGCTCAGATAAAACAAGAATATGCAAAAATTACATTTAGTTTTAGTTCTAAACACATTTAGGGTGTTTTTATGAATTAAAATCCTTCCAAACATCATTTTAATTGATTTATCTATTTATAGAAGTTCAGATCCTCCTTTTTGCTGCAGACTTGAGGATTAAAAATAAAAATATGACCTTTTTTTGTCACTTGTCAAAACCACTCACAGACCTCCTAGTCCCAACATTATAGAATATATGTAATTCTCTTATTATACATTATGTAATCCCAACTTTTCACAATAAAAGACGATTCTGGAGCCGCCGACTCACAATTACTAAAACAGAAGAGGCAGAAAGTAGAAAAAACCCAGTTTACAGCAAAGTGACTACAATGACATCTATACTCGCTGCAGTTTTTAAGGCTTCGTGTATTTAGCTCCTTTGAACAGCTACATCAAAGTAGCTTATGAATATCAAATCAAACATACATTATGTATAGAACAAATTCCTCACTTTCTCTAAGCATGGTTGCATTAGTATGATGGATAATTTATATTTTTATCACACAGGACTGCTGACATCAGCGGATTTACTGTTAGTGTTGTAACAGTTTATGATGGGAAATGAGAAATATTGTTCACTACATAAGAAAAGTGCTTGGTGTCATAATTGGAATTGCTGTGTGAGGGCTGACGTGGACGTCTTTTATAAAAAAAATCGTTAAAGTGAAAGGTTACAACTGCTTTTCTGAAATAAAACCCAGGCAGCTCACCATTTAACGTCTAATAGTTCTGCAGCAGTAGT
This sequence comes from Aphyosemion australe, assembly GCA_006937985.1. Classification (NCBI taxonomy): domain Eukaryota; kingdom Metazoa; phylum Chordata; class Actinopteri; order Cyprinodontiformes; family Nothobranchiidae; genus Aphyosemion; species Aphyosemion australe. The sequence goes on along the minus strand of SSNS01000004.1, from coordinate 2,266,253 downwards.
TTTAAAAGTGGGATGAGCCTCTCTGCTGTTGTTTTTATGAGAGGATTATTTGTTCCTCCGCACCAAAAATCAACAGCACGACGGGGAAAATGTTTATTTGATACATACATCACCACCAGCAAACGTTCACGCAACGATGAGGGGAGAGAAGAAGCTGTTTCCACAAGAGACTCCACTATTAGAATGCCACACATTTCATCCAGGATTTCATTTTCTGCTTGAATCGCAGAATGGAAAACTAATCACACGGACGCGTGTCACCATTTAGACAAGTTGTCATCCTCAAATTAGAGCTTCAATATGGCAGCATGCATCTGTCACCCTGCAGATTAGTTTTTCCATCTGTGTGGTTCTCATCCTCCTGGTGAAGTATAGGTGAAGTGCATAATGTACGTGACAAAGCTTCCAGTCCAAACAATTCTCCCCTCATTCAGTTGGCTGCCTCGGTTTTGTCTGACAGCTGTTTGCTTGACAAAATGTTTAGCAGGAGACAAATAAGTCTGCATTCCAATCACACGGAGGGGACGGATTCATCAGAATGAAAACAGGAGCGCAAACTCATCAGTAATAAGACGGAAGAGAAGTCGGATTGATTTTTTACTTTGCTCTCAGATAAAACTCACATTTAGCTGTGCTGCATCTAAATCTCTATTCAGATTTAAACACCATGTTTCATGCAAACACCAGACTAGTTCTTTAATCTATTATCCTAATGATTGAACATTAATTTCTCACATTCCTTCACAGGCAAAAAACATCCATGCATTTGCTGCTGTACGGATGCATTGGAGGTGAGGGGCTTTATTTTTGACTAATAATAATAATAATTGCCGTGTACAATTGTGATGCAGGAGGTTTTCAGTAGTCACAGCATGAGCATTATTTTCATTTTAATTGCAAGAAATTGATTCTACTGTTTGCAAACCATGAGATTTTTAATCCTGATGTATAAAAAATGTGACAAGAAGCAAATAATGTCAGCTAATTCCAAGATAATAGTTAATAAAAAGTCTGAAAAGAAAAAGAGATGATTCTTTAAGAATCTGCACCGGGAGTTAAATGGGATTGCAGCTAAGTGTGGAAAATGCACACTCACATTTAATTTATAAGAAAAGTAGCTTGTTACCATTTAGCGACACAAAGAATAAGAATAAAATTTCCCATTACAACCTCCTGAAGTGGTTTACAACACCATGGTGATAATATTATTATCTTTCAGTACATGCAAAGAACATGTATACACAAGATAAATTGAAGATAATTATCACCAATCAGGACTCAAGAATTTGGAGAATCCAAAACAGAAGTGAAAACAAAAAGTTTGAGTGTACAACACCGTGTACACCAAGAATATTCAAAACTTATAGGGAAAATCCTCTCAGGTGTATTTTTATGTTTATAGACAGGAAAAGTCATTTGTTTACATAAAGGGGGAGTGACATAAAATTTGTTCTGCAGCCGGCCACTAGAGGACATTCAAATTTCCTTTGTTCATATTCCTTCATGAAGTTTAATATATGTTGCTGAACTTAACACAAGAGAGTGTAGGCAAGAGCAGCAGTTAAAGTCTAACAGGTCATTTAGTAAAATTTGATTTTATTACAGTGTAAAATAAAGTGCTTTATTGGTTTTGACAGATTGTAGAATGAACATAAACCCAAGTATGTTTTCCTATTTCATAAAATGTGTAATTTAATCTTGTATCAGCGTATAACTCTTTCTGCCAGCATTGCACCAGATTTGGCTTTTACCATATAGTTGATGTATTCATTATGTCCTTATTACATAAAACAATTTCTATAGCCATTTTGAGACCCAAATTTTTGTTTGGCGTGATTTAATCTTTTTTTAAAATCTATTTCTATTTCTATAGACATAGTAGAATTACATCGCATAGTGCAACCCTCATTGATAATATTTTCACAAACAATATGGAATTTACAAATGTCAGTGGCCTAATGATTAGTGATATAACTGATCATCTGCCTGTTTTCATGCTGTATGATGAGAAAGTTGAGTATAAGAAATCATTTCAGAAATCCTGGTATAAACGACTTAGAACTGAGGAGGCAATTAATTTACTGTATCATGATTTAACAGAACAGGACTGGAACACTGTATATAGAGAGAAAAATATAGATTGTGCTTTTGATACATTTTTAGGAATATTTAGTTCAGCATATAACAGGAACTGTCCATTAGGGCAGATCAGTAAAAGCAACTCAGTTATTAAATCCCCATGGCTAACTAAAGGTTTACGGAATGCTTGTAAAACAAAAAACACACATTGTATAGAGAATTCATCAGATTAAGGACTGAAGAATCTGAACATAGATACAAAACATATAAAAATAAATTAACTAATATCATAAGAACTAATAAGAAATTATATTATACTAACTTATTAAACAGCAACAAAAGTGACAATAAAAGGGTATGGGGAGTACTAAACACTATAATTAGACGTGATTCTAAAAAGCAATTATATCCAGAATATTTTATTGATAAAAAAAGTGATAATTATAATATGAATGAAATTGCAGATAGTTTTAATACGTTTTTTGTTAATATTGGACCAGAATTGGCAAAGAAGATCCCTATTAAAAACAATGAAGTGGATTACACGCAGTTAGAAAGAAATTCAAAGACAATGTTCCTGTCAGGTGTAACTGAAGCAGAGATAGTGAATATGGTTAATCAATGTAAAAATAAGTCATCTACAGATTGTTTTGATATAGATATGGCATTAATTAAAGAAATCATACAAAGTATATCTAAACCTTTAACCTACATATGCAATCTATCATTTCAAACAGGAACATTTCCAGGTAATATGAAAATTGCAAAAGTAATACCATTATATAAAAATGGAAACAAACACATCTTCACAAACTATAGACAGGTCTCTCTGCTACCTCAGTTTTCTAAAATTTTCTAAAATTTTGGAGAAAATTTTCAATAATAGATTAGAGAAATTTATAGAGAAATGTAATATAATTGATGAAAGTCAGTATGGGTTTAGGTCATCAAGGTCAACATCAATGGCTATAATTGATGCAGTGGAAGAAATCACAAACAGCTTAGATAAGAAACAATATGCAGCTGGAATATTCATTGACTTTAAAAAAGGCTTTGATTAAAAAAACTTGAAAGATATGGTATTAGGGGTTTGGCCCTTAACTGGATCCAAAGTTATTCAACTGACAGAAAGCAGTATGTAAAGATGGGTGAGTTTAAATCTGGATTATTGGATATTGTTTGTGGTGTTCCACAGGGTTCTATATTGGGTCCAAAGTTGTTTAATCTATATATAAATGATATATTTACCGTATCTAAATTATTGAAATTAATTTTATTTGCGGATGACACTAATATATTTTATTCTAGTGATACCTATCAAAATTTAATATATATTATAAATACTGAATTAATGAAACTAAAAAGATGGATGGATATCAATAAATTATCCCTGAATTTAGATAAAACTAAAGTAATATTCTTTGGAAATTATACAGGGAATTTAGACCCAGGAATAAATATAGATGGTATAGTTATAGATGTAGTGTCAGAAATTAAATTCTTAGGAGTGACTATTGACAGTAAGATAAGCTGGAAACCACATATCCGGCATATCAATATCAAAATTTCAAAAACTATTTTGATTATAAACAAAACTAAATCAATTTTACAGTGCAGTGCTTTGCATATGTTGTATTGTTCATTGGTGTTGCCTTATATAACCTACTATATAGAAGTATGGGGAAACAACTATAAAAGTTCATTAAAACCCCTCTTCATACTCCAAAAACGTGCAGTAAGAATTATTCATAAGGTAGGATTTCGGGATCACACAAATAGTTTATTTCTGCATTCCAAACTCCTAAAATTCTTTGACTGGTGGATTTTGCCAACGCTCAATTGTTATTCAAAGCCAGTATAGGTATACTTCCTAAAAACATTCAGAAGCTTTTTTCACAGAGAGAAGGGAGTTATAACTTAAGAGGAGAAGGTAATTTTAAAGTTCAGGCAGTAAGAACCACAAGAAAAAGCATGTGTACATCTATATATGGAGTTAAACTTTGGAATCAACTGGGGCCACAGCTAAAGCAATGTTCAAATATTCATCAATTTAAAATTAGGTATAAGGAAATGGTATTATCAAAATATAAGTCTGAGGTTGACGGTGTTTGAGGGTCATGGGGACTGTTCTAAATAACTTTTATTATGATCTGTTATTGATAGATATTGTTGTTGTTATCATTATTATTATCAGTTATTGATAGATATTATTTTTGTTATCATTATTATTGTTATCAGTTATTGATAGATATTATGATCAGTTATTGATAGATATTATTTTTGTTATCATTATTATTGTTATCAGTTATTGATAGATATTATGATCAGTTATTGATAGATATTACTGTTGTTATCATTATTATCATCAGTTATTGATAGTTATTACTATTGTTATCAGTTATGGATAGATATTGTTGTTATCATTATTATTGTTATAAGTTATTGATAGATATTGTTATTATTATATTGTTTTGTTGTATTGTTTTTTGTTAAAAGGGGCAAATAGCATAAGTTTTTTCTTCTTTTTGTCCCCTTTTCATTTTGGTTTTAGAAATTGATTTTTGTATATTGATTTTAATGAATAAAACGAAATAAACGTTAAAAAAATAATTTCAGATTAGTCAGACCTCATTAACTTGAGCATTTTTATTACTTTATTAAAAAAATAACAATATTGACAAATTTCTGAAAATAAAAAAACTACAAATTATATATATATATGTATATATATATAAATTTTCCCCACCTTTACAGGCAGAAACCCAAGCAAAAGACGCCAACTTACTTTACTCACATAGAAGGATAGAAGGCAAGGTACATGTTATATTCCCAGTTTAATACCCTGTCTAAGTGCTGATTTTTACGCTTTGAAGAGCAGAACAAGCCCAAAGCCCTCTCAGAGCTTTCATATTCCCAAGGCTGGGGGGCCACGCCCCCTCAGACCTCCCACCACTCACAGGGCAGCATGTGATTAGCTCATCACGCCCGTCAGTCACGCCCATCTGCCGTTGCTTCCTGTCTGCGCGAGCCGTTGGACTCGCTCTGTCTGCGGAGGGTCTTCGGCATGGACAGCAGCTTCACTCCTCAACTTTTCCACGGAGCTTCTACCACCGCTGCTGTTAGTTTCAGACGGTTGATATCACTTGGAAATGGATTTCAGAGCGGAATGAGCCAAAGCTGAGCCCCTAGGCGAGTTAACTGACGGTTGAAACTACATTTTCTCCCTCTCTCAGTTCGAGTTGTTTAAAGGAAGAAGAGGAAAAATGCCAGTTGCACCTCTTCTGCCTTTCACCGTGACCCCGAATAGGAAGTCTGCCAACCCGACTTCTTTCAGGTTAACGGAGAAATTTATTTTGTTGTTGGTGTTCAGCGCTTTTATTACTCTCTGCTTCGGGGCTATTTTCTTTTTGCCGGACTCGTCCAAGCTGCTTAGCGGAGTTTTCTTCCGTTCCCCAGCGGTGGAGACCAACACCCGCACCGGTCTGGAAAGCAGCAACTCCGGTTCGGCTGGGAACGTCGAAAGGGTCCTGGATAAAATTAAAAAAGACCACGAACAAGCGCTGCTGGAGGCCAAGGACACTCTGCAGAAACGACCGGAGGATATAAAGAATGACATCTTAAACGAGAAGAAAAAAGTTGGGAATGACGGTCCGGGTCAAGGTGGGAAGGATGTCAATAATTTACCTTTCGTTGAGTACCGACGTCCGATTGGGGCGACTGGACACGAACCGGTGGACCCCGAAACCAGGGAGAGACGGGCTAAAATTAAAGAGGTAAGAATCTGTTGATCCTCCATCACTTATTTTACTCAACAGATCTGTGGCAGAACATGACTCAACACCTTTACGCAGACACTTCACGTTTTAGTTAACTGTAGTTAAATCCACCTTTACAAGTTTCACTTAATCGAAACAAATAAAGGTGTTTTATTAAATGCCGATGTGCAAATAACCTATAGACGTAATAAGATTACACATTTATGTCACGATCTGAAGTCTACCCACACTGAAAGGTGAATTTGAAGCCATGTAGCACAAATTTCACCGGTTTTCTGTAAACCTCTAGAATGAAGTAAAGGAAGGAATGCATGACGAATACCCTCCTCCTCCTCCTCCGGGCTGTCCTACCCGTCTTACGGGTTTCCCCATGCTGTCTCGGTTCTGCTGTACAACAAGCTCGGATTTCCCAACATACAGTGAAACCTATACGTGACCCATATTCTCCACGCACTGCGTAATCCTAAAGATTCAAGGTGGGGTCCAGAGAACACAAGTCTCCACATGGGAGATATAATTCACCTCCCTTTATAATAAACCAATAACTTCCTTGTTCAGTGGTTTTAGAAAATGACTTGGTTGTTGCCTGCAGCGTGTCTTGTACAGTCAACAGTGTGTGTGTGTGTGTGTGTGTGTGTGGGAGGGTGAGAGAGAGAGTGAGGGTGGAAAGGCCAGTGATGAAATCCCAGAGGTGGTTTCAGGTGGCAGCCCAGAGTCATCCAGCATTACCTGATGCTCTGATCCAGTTGATGTTGAAATATTAACTCAAATAAAAAAAAACTCGTGACTGAAAAAGATGTGACTTTCGGAGAGCCGTGTCCAGATTTTATTAGCATTCTCGTGGACTGCTGATAGTCATGTGAAGGATTGCTGAGTGAGTGAAAAGATAAGGGGTTAATGTCCTTATTGAATGTGTGTGTGGTTCGTGTGCAGATATTGGCTTTCTGTGAAAGACTGGGTAGATTCAGACGTGTCCGTGGGTTACTGTGGCTCAGCTGCTGATAATGGAAGTTGTAATATAACCTCACTGAATACGCCCTGGGAAGTATTAATACATAAAAAAGCACAGTTTCAAAGTTCATAGCATCATAATGTAGTTACATAAAGAGGAAGCGTTTTGTGGCTTTGCACTTCAATCTAAATGGTTCATCAACATTTAGAAGTGTGGGAAATAGTCTTCACTTTTTATGTTTAGACTCTGGCATTCAGATGTGAATCTGTTGGTCAGATTAGTTTTAGCATGAGTGACTACTTTTTGAATTAAGTTTGTGCATTTTAAGTGAACAGAATTTTACCTTAATCAGGTCAAACCCTTCCAGTCCCTGTCCTGTGACCTCCTCTAGGCTCAGATTCCCTCTAGACTAGTATAAAAAACACAGAAACTCAGGTGTATACTTATTTTTGCTTGTTTTGGTTTGCATTGTGTACAGGTGGCATGTTAGCTTATCATCTACAAGGCAACAATGTGTTTATTCTGCATTAAAAATCTTCAAAACGTTACCTGTACCCACCATTTTCTTTTTACCTTACTCAACAAAGGCTGCAAACCTGTAGGTTTACAATCAGTATGTCCACTTAAACGCCTAACATTTTAGATTTGCTGATAAACTAAAATGTGATAATATTGTAGAGTGACTGACATCTCCTCTAAATCGGAAAAGGGTAGAATGCCTTCTCCAGGTCAGGGACGAGGTCCTGCCCCAAGGGGAGGAGTTTAAGTATCTCTGGGTCTTGTTCACGAGTGAGGGAAAGATGGAGGATGAGATCGATAGGCGGATTGGTGCTGCGTCTGCAGTGATGCGGTCGTTATACAGGTCTGTCATGGTGAAGAGAGAGCTGAGCCAGAAGGTGAAGCTCTTAATTTACCGGTCAATCTACGTTCCTACCCTCACCTATGGTCACAAGCTTTGGATAGTGACCGAAAGAATGAGATCACAGATACAAGCGGCCAAAATGAGTTTTCTCCGCAGGGTGTCTGGGCTCTCCCTTAGAGATAGGGTGAGAAGCTCGGTCATCCGGGAGGGGCTCAGAGTAGATCTGCTGCTCCTCCACATCAAGAGGAGCCAGTTCAGGTGACTCGTGCATCTGGTTAGGATGCCTCCTGGACGCCTCCCTGGTGAGGTTTTCCGAGCATGTCCAACCAGGAGGAGACCCAGGATAAGACCCAGGACACACTGGAGGGACTATGTCTCTTGGTTGGCCAGGGAACGCCTTGGGATTCCCCTGGAGGAGCTGGCCCAAGTGGCTGGGGAGAGGGAAGTCTGGGCCTCTCTGCTTAGGCTGCTGCCCCCGTGACCCACCTCCAGATAAGCGGTAAAGAATGGATGGATGGATGGCTGACAGATGGTTTTGGCTCATCTTCATTTTAATGCAATTAACACATTCATCCTGCAAATGAAACCCTTACAGACATCAAGAAAACTTTTTAGTTTGGCCCAAATTGTCAAAACGTATTACCTAAAAGCTGTGCTCACATACAGCTCTGGAAAAAATGAAGCCCAAATGCAATGTTAAAGCCTGAGGTATGAAAACACTGTCTCTTTTTATGTTGATCATTTGTTTTCTGCAGATAAATACCTTCAAGCTTTTCTTTTAAAATTTGATTGCTCAGAAATGAGCCCATGGAAGCGTCAGGGACAGGATTTCTTGTCAGATTTTAATGTTAGTTGTCCAGATATTCTTTGGGAAGGTAGTGAGTATCCTTATCTTTGCCAGCAGTATTTAGTACATGATAATAATCTCTTATTATGGGCTTGGGATCTGTTAGCTGAGGGGTTGTTCAAGCAGTGATGTGAGTGCATAATCTGTCTGATATTAGGTATTATCCTTTTCTCTTATTCCATCGTCACAATGCTTATAACTGTATGCTTTAGCATCTCAGCCACCATCTGAAGCAGAGGGAGACATCCAGGGAAGTGAGGGTTCATCTGATTGGTGAAATCTTTTATTGGTATGCAGAGCATGAATGCAAGTCACTTGAAAATATAACAGCCTTTCATTTACTGCAGTTCATGCAGACCTTTGTGATATTGGTTCTGCAGTGACAATAACTTTTCAATAAATTGGACAGGCTTATATTAAAGCATTACAAACCCACAATCACGCTGTGCTAAACTAATTTTTATGCAAATTCAGACAGTTTTATTACATGTATTTCCACTATAGTTGCTCTAAATTCTCCCTTTCACCAGCTGGTGAATACTAATCCTCTTTGGGAGTGACTCCACAAACAGGAGGGCTTTAAACAATCTGAAACAACAAATACTAAAGAACCCATAAGGTCAATCCTTGATCTTTGTCACTGTTATAATTTGTGGTTTCTTTTCAAAAGAAAATCAATTACGTGTTTCATGGCTGACTGAGAGGATCAAGTGTATATAGAGGTCACTTCTGACAGACATGCTTCTTAATCTCTGTGTGATCAAAGTAAACACGCAGACAGATGGAAAAATGGGAAGCATCATCTGTGGCGGCGTGTAGCCACTGAAATCAAAGCACAAGTCTGGCAAAACCTTTAGTCTAATAAAAAGGATACATGCAGTGTAAGCCTAAGAAAAAGCATGTGAGCGTCACAAAATAGTGTTTGTTTCTCCTTCCATAACACCATATGTGCAGTACATCATATTATAATGTAGACTAGAGAGAGAAAAACAGTCCTTATGGTTTCTACAATAAAAATCCTCTCCAACATCCTCCTGGCAAACATACGAGATGTCACAGACATGAATCAAGTGGAAAAAACCCAGAGTGGTTATAACAAACCTGTTCAGTTTAGGAGAAATATTGACACAGCAGGACTGGTTACGCCTTTCCTGATTAAACACTAACATCGCTCATGAGCAATGTCAGCGGGGGTAACTTTTCATTTGTCTATATCAATATTTCTTTAGTCACGCTTATTGATCAGAACCCCATAGTTGATGTCAGCAGCCACAGAGAAATACATGCATCCTGTGGTGATATATATTTGTCTGCCTGGATAGAGATAATTGGATATGCTGAGCACAGTTTTGGGTATTCGGTTGTCATTTTCCTCCTGAGAAGGTTCAGCTTCCTGTACTAGACTACCTGCCATCAGGTAATAGTGGCAGGTTTCAGATCATTATAGCAAAAACACAATGTTTCGTCTGCTTGACTGCCTCTTAAATTAATACCAACTATGTTTTTTTTTCATTAAGCTTTTGGGCTTTAATATAATGTGTCACATTAGTGATCACAGGCAATACATTTAAACACCAGCAGAAGAAATTAGGGTTCTAATAGTAGTGCTTAGGGCGTAGAGTTATTATTTATTTCTTCATTTATTTGTAACCTTCCTCAGCACATTTGTTTTTAATAATAATGATAATAATGACAACTGACACCTTCCTCTGTCCAGGAACTAGATGTTAGGTGTTACTGTCTCTTTTTTTTTATTGTTAGTCAAATCAGAGCACTACCTGAAACTCACCTGCCTGAGGTAAACAGTTGTGTTAAATGCATCTTGTGGAACATGAGGAGGCTATTTTGTTGTTAAAGGTGTGGTTCACTCATTTAATCAATACATTTGCGGTGGTCTCTGGTAGAAACTAATGTCTTGTAAGCCGTACTCAGGGCAAAAAAAGCCCAAAACGTCTTGGATCAGCACCGACAAGGCTGCTGCTGCACAGAGTGGCAGCAGACGGCAGTATTTGGAGTCTTATTTCCTGATATTTGGACATCTCGCCTCGGATTGGCTAACAGCAACGCGACTCTACCACTGACTCTGTTTGCTCTGCAACGTTGATGTTTTATCTCCACAAATAACACAAGTCTGGAGGAGTTTTTCTGTGTGGTGGAGTTGCTAATGCTAACGGGTAGCTTTTACTAGTTGGGACATTGTCTGCTGATTCTAGTTAAACCAACAACAGCCTTCCCCATCGCGAGTCAAGATTGGTGAGTTCATGAACGTTAAGTGTCAATGTGATGTAGAGTTGTAAGGCTTTTCAAATCCTGGAGTTTCACCGTCTATTTTCTATCAGAAACTAATGCAGGAGATAGGTTTAGAAGACTATTTTCATGTTCGGCCTGCATGAAAAACTCAGTGACTCAGAAATAATCATTGAAAAATGTTTTTTCAGTGAACCACACCTTTAAATCTACATGTACGCAGAGCTAAATGAGAGCATGTGGATTAATGCAGCTTCATATTTCATATTTTCTCTCTTCTTGCCCTGCTTTTTGCAGGATTTTAGGACATGGCTGCATATGTTAGGTGCAGTTTTATTATTTAAACCATCAGCTGTTTGTAAAAAGGTTACACTGTTATGGTAAAGTAGGTGGATTTCTGTGTATATTTGTGTTTTCTTATATCTGATGTGGTAAAACGCTTTTCATAGAACTCGAGGGAACATTTATAAGTGTTGTTGCTCTCTCAGACACTTATTAACAGGATCAGAAAGTTGGACCAGTACCAACGGGATCGCTGCTAAAGATGATTTATGATTAACTTTAAAATCTAATTTGTGATTTTTACTTAATGGCCGAGGCACCTCTGAAGAGACTTGTGGTTCAAGCGTCAGGCTGTTCCTTGTCCTACACGACAGGACCAAGTAAAAACTTCAAATTAAGACCGAGCTTGAGCGGTTGGACGAGTTTCTTAACCGTCCTCAATAGTCTGGGCACTTTACCCATCGCCAACTACAACAATCTCCCACATGCTACATGCTGCTACCGCAGACTGATTAAGAATGTTTGTGATTGGTTGATCACTGCATGTAGAGAGTGTCCAGTCTACAAAACGTCTAAACATCAGCTGTGGGAATATATCGCCCACTGTCATCAGTTGGACTGGCGAATATCGATTTGAAACACTTTACATATTACTCAACCTTAATCAAGACGGACATAACTGCTACTAAAATAAGGTGCAGGATCAATTTTAGCCCTCCTTTCAGCTGCTGTCAGCGTAGCTGCTGTGGGTGTCGGAGTCTCCAGACTAACAACCGACCCATCTGTAAATCTTTCCTCTCCGGCTCCGGTCGGTTGTTCTGCCCTTTCTGTTTGGTAGACCAATAATTGTGTTGACCACACACAGCTACACAAACACTCTTACATGCTGGGCTTGATCTTTGGTGGCCTGCTGTTATTTAGAGATGGATTTTTAAATTATTTGTAGATAAAGCTCCGAGACACCAGCTCTCTGCTAAAACGACACCACCAGCTGACCCAGTTATCCAGGGATCTGCCCTGCCCAGCTCTGTTCAGCGCTCTCCGGTTCTTTTTACGGCGTCTTGTTTGCTGTAGGCAGGGTACAGGCGGTAGTGGCCACTCTAAAGGATAAACAACTTGTTGTGAGTGACCACCACAATCCTACAATCTGCTAAATCTGTTTGGTTCCTGGAAATCAAAGGCTCTCTGGAGGATCCTGCCTCCCCGCAGCGTGCCGCTTGGGCTTTCGCTCACTCTCGCTGAGGCTTTGGAGACGAAAGCAGCTGGGGGGTAATCATGAAAACCTCCACTGATAAAAAGAAGGAACAAGAAGGTGGATGAAGCCGTGAATTGTTGGAGCACCTGCGTTCTGTGACACAATAAACTACTTTTCTGCCCGTCAGTTACGCGTTTCTCACCATTCTCAGATTGGGCAACATTTATGGGTCATTCAAGGCATTTTTAAGCCTTTAAAGAACATTTTTTACTTTTGTTTAAGTTTAGTTTATGAAACATTTTTTAAATATTGGCTTGTTTAACTGTTATCTTTAAATAACTCTTTTGAAGAAAGGCATTGGAATTATTAAACTAATGTCAAACTTGTGCAATCCTGCAAACAGTAATACAAATAAATGACCCTGCAGCTCTGCATGGATAGAAGACGAGTTTAATGTGTTACAGATGTATAATTTTCTATTAAATTTTGTCGTAAAAGCTGAGGATAAACAGAGGAAATGCTTCACTGCCAGTGAAATGTGCCCCTATGTTAAAGTCAGGCAGACATTTCTTGGCTCGCCAAAAACATTTCCATGCAGAGAACATTCAAATAATGTATTTCAAAATATAACAAACACATCCTCTGTTTTGTTTTGTTATATGTTTCTGCACAGAAGTCCTAAATCACCTCCTGTGTCATTGGTTTTTATATCCAGGAAGTTGGGAAGGCTTCAGATTTTCTAAGTTTTATCTTTGGACGTTGGCTGTTTTTCATAAGCTGTCGGCAGTCTCAGTTAGAAGCTAGCAGCAGGTCAAAACATGAGCAGAAGAGGATTTTATTTTCCTCATTTAGAACAAAGCCCATGAATGTTTGACGGGTCAAGCAAACACTATTACAGATCTTAAAATGAACACGTTTTTATCTTTTGAAAGCAGAATAAGTGAACCAAAAATGCCCTAGATAGCGTTTCTCAAACCACTATTGCGTAATTTGTTTGAATCTCCTTTGAGCCTCATTTGTTTGCTTGATCCCTGCAGTTAATGCAGCGCTCACTCTTAAGACCTGCTGGTTTTATTTCTACTTCCTGCCAGCGTCTACCTGCAGAAACGGTAAAACCACCGTCTCCTGCCGGGTTTGAGTCGGGGCCCTACAGGCTCTCAGTCCCAGAGCCGCGCTCTACTTTGAGCAGCAGCTGTTGTCCCGCGTGACTCATTGTCCTGCTTCGTGGGGCTGACTGTTGATGAAAGATAGGGTTTGAGTGTGTGTACATGTGCGTGTGCGAGGAATGAGGTGGAGCTTGTTGCTTTGCAAAACAGATGCAAATGAGCATTTGGCTTGCCGTAAGCAGCATGTTGACATTATGTATTTTAAAGAGAACTTGCTCCTCGTTCTGTCAGCCCATCATGTCCTGTGGCACATCTTCCTCTTTAAGATGCACATTCACACAGAAGACTGTAAGCTGCTTCTTGTAAACACAGATCTCAAGGGGAAGACGCTGCAAGTTTGTAACGACCTCCATCTGAAGTTGATGAAAGATGAAACATCTCAGTCTTTTCCCACTCACCTTACACATCGACATGCTGTTATTTCCTCTTCTTCTTGACTGTTCTCCTCATGCACCATTTGTTTCTTGCATTCCCCTCTTTTTGCTTCTCTCTCGTCAAACACCCTAGATAGTTTTGTTTTTTCTGCCGTGGGTGTGTCTTTACAAGCACGAGAAACCATTGTGCATCTTCGCCAAACATCAGAACCTTAAATGTATTTTCTTTCTCTACAAACTTGGCTGCCTGTGAGTCGTGTTTCTGAATCGACCGTTTGAACCGATCGACCTGGACCTACTTTTTTTCTTGGAGTGGAAACGAGACACTTGTTTGTGGACGTCTGGTAGAGCTACCGCCCGCCCCTTCAGGTGCTTTGTTTCATGTTCTAATCTGAATCACAACTTCTACCTTTGATTTTAGCATAAATATAAACATTACGTTTAAGTACTGTCTCCTAATCCCGCAATACCCTTTTATTGCCTTCATTAATTTAATTAGACTTTACTTAATAATGGTTGAATTTACCTGAAGCACTCAAAAGTCCGTAATCAAACAAAACTTCTTTAATTATAGTTAAATAGCCAGTGTAGAAAGTTATTTAGTCTAAAACACTTTGTTTTGCAAATGATCTACGATAGAAACGGGACTGGTAAATGATCCTTTTGAAGGCTCTTTTCTTTTGTGTGACTTATTAGAGAGGCTGTCTTGGCACGCATGTCCAGTGTTAAAATATTAATATCGCATCTGCTTTGGTCGTATGAGGAGGTCTAACACTCCCCAGAGAATAAAACTCATGTGCAGTGTTAGTTTTCTGATTTATTGGAGTGTTTATAAGCATCATATCAGCTTCTAGTTTAGTGTTACGAGTCACAGTAAACGTCAAACACTATTTGATCAGAAAGGATTAATGTTGCATTTATTAGATCTTGTAACGGTTGAATAGATGGTTCTCATCATGATGTAATGCTGACAAATGGGACAAAACTTCAGTCTAATCTGCATTTAGAGAACTCTAGGGTGGAGGAAGTAGGCGCAGGTTTTCATTGGTGTTCAGGTTTTTGTGTTCATGTTTTGAAGAAACAGCAGAATTTATTATGATCGTTTATGTTTATTCACGAAGCAGACACTTTAATCCTAAAACAGGAGGTGCAACGTATTCAGTGCAAGGCAACGGTGATACTAACGGCACCACCATGCAGCCAATGTGATAAAAGTATATGCAAAAGCTTTAGAGCTGGTCAACATTAGAAGCTAGTTAGTTAGTTGGACCTTAGAGTTAAGCCAGCATCTCACTGGACCTGTATGGTTGCAGGGCTTCTCTCTCACGTTGCTTGAATTTTGAAATTGACTCTTCTGGTCATGAGAGCATCAGGAATCTGTCTGGAACTCGGCTCCATTTAGTTTTCATGAATTAGAAAGTACAAGAAATGCACTGCAACTTTGGAAGGGTTTATAGACAAAATTACAAATAAAATGAGGAATAAGACATTTTCAGACTAATTTATGAGGCGGTCACATGACTGTTGCAATGTTTTTGCTGATGCATGACCTGGCCACGCCTCAGTTTTCTGTCTCCTTTCTGGTCACCATCAGTCCCAGCTTTGTGCAACAACTGAACATTTTGAATTGTTGCTTTATTCCTTTATAGTCCTAATGAACAGCCCTCAAGCTTTAGATCATTTAAATCCATTTATAATATGGACGTTTGCTGCGAGGCTCATAGAGCGTAAATTGATGAAAATGTTTTAATCTGGGAAGGTTTTGAGTATGAATATGTTTGCTGCTAGATGTTTCTATCAAGAGCTGGTTAAGATTCCATTCACACTCTCAGTATTTGTGTGTTCGAGCCTTTATAACGTCCAGCACGTAGCCCAAGGCCAGCCCCAGAATCCTCACATCACAGATCTACATGGAATATTAAGCTTCATCTCCTGTGGAACAACCGTCTCAGAGGCATGTTCAGACTCTCTCTACTGTCACAGCTTCATTACCGCTCACACACACTCACTGGGAATTGATTTGGAAGGCTCGGAGCAAAATAAATAAGATGGATCACAATTACTATCATCTATTTGTAATATAGGTCAAAGCACAAGCAAGCCCTGGAGTGTGGACAGGGCATCGCACGGCTGAAGAGATGGGACTGTACGTATAATTACAACCAATTAAATAAACTCACTGACCCATCGGGTTTACAGGAGTCGTGGCATTGGACATTTCATTTATTTATGTTAAACAGAGAATTTTGAGTTTAATTGTCTTATATCCAACAAAAACAGATCTGAATTTTAGGATTGTAGCTGAAAAATTTAACTAAGATATTCACTTATTGACAAAAAACTATAGGTTATTGACATTTTTATTGTTCTCTATACATTTTTTTACTTGTGTGTGCAAAGTTATATACATCATTTCCCTCAAATAATATTTCCCCTCGCATTTTTAGGCTGAATCCAAGTTTTATGTCTTTCTTTTAACCTAAAAATTGTCTTATTATATGGCGAACTTGTTTAGAAAATAGATTTGTTGGATCTCTTTTTGTGTTTTCTGATAAAATCCATTTTAACATCCAGCTCTGTGTTTTCTGCAGAATTCATTGGCCTTAATAAGTTATAGAGCAACAGTAAATCTGCTGCTTTCCAGATAAAAATCTTTTACTAGCCATCAGGACAATGGATGTTTTTGGTGCCGTATGACATGAAGTCCCCCGAATGATGTCATTTAATTCAGTTAAATGCTTTTAAACAGGCAGAAAATGTCAGTGAAGGGAAATGGGTTTTGTTTGCTGCCCAGAGAAAAGCTGTTTTTTTGTTTTTGTTGTTGTTATGAGTCATGGCGTGCCCGTTGAAGTTTGAAATGTTCCTCCAGCTCTCCGGCGGTAATGCAGCAGACAGTCGGCTAATGCTGCTGTGCCTTGAGCTTACACGAGACAGAGAAATTAGTGCCTGAAAAAGTTAGCTAAATGAAATGTCAACTAGATAAATTGCATTTCTTGCAGAAATACGTTTGAATGCTTTGTTGCTGAATACGATAGCTGAAACAGCTGAATTGAAGCTAAAACTAAGCTTAATTGTCAAAATGTGCTGAATGTATTAGAAGTTTTAGGAGCAAAAATTGCTAAAAAGTTTTAAAAAGCCCAAAAAGTAAGTAGAGAATAGAGAAAAAAATCCGAACCAGCAGAAAACTGAAACCTCTAAACATAGTTTAAAAAACTGAGTAGCTAAAATGTTAAAAGAGCTCATATTTGAGTATAAGTAGTTAAATTTTCACAATTAGTTGAATTGTGAAATTAGCAGGATATGCTGAATTTTGAAACTGATAGCTGAGTAGCTGAACTGAAATAAGCAGTTTTCTGCTGCGAACATTTAGCGTAATTGTAAAAATGAGCTGAAAAGATTGAAAGATTTAGGAGCAAAAAATCACTAACAAGTGTATTAAAGCCAAATAAGTAAGTGGAGAAAAGAGAAAATAAATCTAAACATCAGAAAACTGAAATCTCAGTACACAGTTTAAAAAACTGGACAGCTGAAATGTTTAAACAGCTGGTATTTGAGTAGGAATAGTTTAATAGTTACATTTTCACAATTAGCTGAACTGTGAATTTAGCAGCTGAAAATGATGAACATGCATTAGAACTGAAGTGAAGTTGAAAATGAGTTCAATTGTCAAAGTTAGCAGAATGAGATAAAAAATAAACTGTTAGAAAGAGCAGAAATTGAACTTTAAGGTTTCAAAACTTTCTCAGCCAATCAAAGACCAGGGATGGTGGACGGCTGGTTTCCTGAGTCCAAGCTGATCGATTTGGTGTATAACATGTCTGGGTGCGTATTTCTGTTAACTTGGAAGAAGATTGAACTCTCTCGGCCAATCAGAGAGCAGGGCTAGGGGATGGCTGGTTTCCTGAGACCAAGCTGATCAATTTGATGTATAACATGTCTGGGTGCGTATTTCTGTTAACAAAGAAGAAGCTTGAACTCTCTCAGCCAATCAGAGAGCAGGGAGGGGGGGGCACTGGGTTCATCAGACCAAGCTGATCAGTTTGATGTATAATATGTGTATGTGCGTATTTCTATTAAGCAAGAAGAAGCTTAAAATCTCTCAACCAATCAGAGAGCAGGGAAGGGGGGTGGGGGGTATTGGGTTCCTTAGACCAAGCTGAAC